>OMKK01088030.1:0-13827 GCA_900302305.1 Polymixia japonica
CTTTTAGCGACTTTTGGAGCTGATGCTACTTTCATTAGAAGAGTTTCAACACTACTTTCATTAGAAGAGTTTCAACACTACTTTCATTAGAAGAGTTTCAACACTACTTTCATTAGAAGAGTTTCAACACTACTTTCATTAGAAGAGTTTCAACACTACTTTCATTAGAAGAGTTTCAACACTACTTTCATTAGAAGAGTTTCAACACTGCCTCCAGACCCGCAGGTGTATCGGGGACAGTATAACTGAATTTCTAATCTGAGTTATACGAGGATGATGACAGCGTTTCAACATGGCTTTAAAGACAATCACACCTTACGTGAGTTTTCTGCCTCGGTTCAGTCCACTAAAGCGAGTACAGGATACACTACACTACTATATTATCTCCCGACCCTTGTAAGTTCTATCCATATACTTCGTGCTATTTATTTGCAGTGAACATCGTTTCCATTGACTCAACTGGGACTAGAAAACCTTCCTGTTGCTAGGTCGTTGCTAAGACCTCTCCTATTGGCTGGAGTAGTAAACTACCGTTTGCATTACGTTAGAGTCTATGGGTGTGATTGATTGTGTTCCAGGTATTAGTCAGCCCCACAGGCGTTTCCAGGGAAACGGATATAGCGCTCCGAAAAAGTTTTTATTTATAGAGTGAATTGCCCCAAAATATAAATCAACAACCCCTGTTTTTCTTTGGCAAATGACCAAGGTATAAGCGGGATAATCAACTCCTAGGTGTGCATTACACGGTTTTAATGCTGCGGCGTCGGGTGTTATTCGCCTCACGTCGTGCATTAAAACCGTGTAATGCACACCTAGTCGTTGATTATCCTTTACATAATTACACGATTGCTTGCTGAACCTCTTGCAAATGTAATCCCAGGACATTATCCCATCAAAACCGTGGACTTGTTTCAACACTCCTTAACGTTTCTGCTTCCCGTGTAGCTTGCCTGACTCATTCTGTTTTTCGGTGCGCCGGTCCATACTTGCTGAAAGAATGTTTTACTGGGGAATGTTGTTATTGTACTCTTTTGTCTTCCCCTTCACAACAAATATCACACAAAGACCTGCAGCAAGAAAAGCGAACAGGGGATACTTGACCCCCTAGAAGTATCGTAGAAGTGGGTGTCATAACTCATAGGCTCCTGACAGGAGCAAAAACTGACAGGATATGGATCATGTTTTGTTGAAATGTTATTATGTTTTAACACTATAATACTGTGTAACTTTAGTGGATGCTCTTATCCAAAATTCCTTAAAGTACCATAATTGCATACGTTTTTAGGGTTAGGTTGCTTCTTATGTGTCAGCAGCTTAACCCAGTGTTAGTGCCTTGCTCTACCCATTGAGCTACACAGGGAATGGAACCCCTAACCCTGGCAGTGTTAGTGTCTTGCTCTACCCATTGAGCTACACAGGGAATGGAACCCCTAACCCCGGCAGCGTTAGCGCCTTGCTCTACCCATTGAACTACACAGGACTGCAGTCTACTTGAGAGTAGTTTTCTGTATGTGTGATCCCTCTGAACATTCACCTTTGTCTTTTAATACATGTCTTCTCCCCCTGAGCATGTTAAAACAACTAGCATGTCTTGCGTTGAACAAAGATCACCTTTACAATAAGATGCCATTTTAACAGACACTCCTTTATTGACATGTGGGAGCTGCCCTTGCCTTGACTGTTTACTGAGCAGCTTCACTGGATCTGCACTTAGGGCAACCCTGCTGGATATTCTGTCAACCCTTTCCCATATACAGTATGTCTATCCTACCCTGCAGAGACCTCACCATCAGTGTGATTCCACCATAATCTTTGTTTCTTTGTCTCAGTTAGACACAACCAAGAATTAATTTGATTCGTTGTAGCATATTATTGCCACCCACGGCTAAGACAGACGCCTGCTTGTTGTCTCAAGGACAAACAGAAACAGCATTCCTCAGGTGGTGTTTCTTCACTGTTTCCATGACATCCTGATAAGAGTCTCACCAGTGTAATACCAGCTGGAGCAGAGCCCTGGCAGACTGGTGTGTGTGTATTGTTAACGAGGTTAACGAGGTATACTATACCTCCATCTAGTTGGCACTATGAGGGATCAGTCTACAACTATATCATTGTTGTTTTTTTATGCTATACCATGAGCAGGTGACGTGGAAATGATTACAATTTTCAAGTTGAAGAGTACAACACAACAGCAGTTGTTAAATAAATGAGAACAAACAATATAACAAAACAATATCAATATATATCAACAGCAGTACAAATTAGCAGTAATATTTTGTGAGTGCCCCCATATCGTTTACTCTGGAATGAACAGATCACTAAATTTGTTTTACGGACCCTTCTCAGCCTCTCTGTTAGATCAGTTATGGCAGGAAAGGTCCTTCTTTGAATATAGATGATATTATAGATGATATAGATGATACTGAAGTCAATAGACGCACATCATTAAGTACAAGCGAATATCCTCTCAGATTATTTCCTCGAGGTAAAGTACAGTCTTCAATACTGTATATTCTGAACAGTATTGCTGCTTTGACATGTGCAGTAACTAGAATAGTTGGACTGTAATTAGTGATAAGATTAACTTTATTGATCCCTTTGAGTAAATCAGGTTGTCACAGCAACCAGTAAGGTACAGTAAAAGGAAGGTTACCAATAATAGAAATAGAATAAAGTAGAATAGAACAACTAGAATGTGGTGTTGAGTAAAAATGAATAGTAAAGGTTCTTCGTGGAGGTTTATGCTTCATCAAATCCAGATCCTGAGGATTTTTAAGCGAATGTCTGGTTTGAATAAAAATCAGTATGGGCATTAAAACAAAAAAACCCTCTAAATTGTTGAATGGTTAAAATGGCAGGAATGAATGAGTCATACACACAATGTAATGATGCATTCAGGACATGAACTAGTTCCTGTGGTATCAAACCACTGCTGTAGTTATCCAGAAGGAAATGACGCCTTTCATTCCACAACAAAATATCTACCTTTTGAAAAAATCAAATACCTGGTTGCCAGGTTTAAAACTCAGTATGAAATAACAACGATATTACCGATCTGAAGAACAGGTCTCCAAACGGCTAACAGAGGTGTTACACATGAATTAACCACAAGGTGAATTAGCTGTTAGCCAAGTGGCCAATGTTCAGCTGTTGTCTCTGCAGCCAGATGTCATAAAGCCATTCACTAAAAACATTAGGTATAAGCAGGTTAAAACAACAATAACAAACATATGACATAGCAATAGACTACCATTAACTAATTCACCAAACTTTCCAAAATTGATATACAGCATTTTGAAATGAAACCCTTTAAAAGCTATTCTTGATTGAACACAGTCTGAACTGCAGTATCACTACTATAGTTCTGACCCGTCCTGCTGATGTGTTCCTCAGCAAGTCGTTGCCTCAAATGTAAAATGTAAAAATGTGCTGTGACCTTGAGAGGAGGACCAGTGATTATCTCTGTGAGAATTCAGGCGTTGCTTTTTCCAGATTCTAGCTTTGGAAAGAGGAAGCACTGTGGTTGACAATGGCAGGAAAAGGAAACTTGTAATGAGTCTGGCTGTGGTCACTACGTTAGGCGGTCAGATCCAGTGCTAACCTGACACGCCAGATGGTTTGTTAAAGGAATAGCAGGGAAATTAAAATCATCTGTACTTATAAACAGTCCCATTGTATACAACATGGAAAACAACGAGTGCTACTCAGAATATACCATTCATCTTCATACAGAAACAATTAATTTAATTTAAATTAGTTTAATTTAATTTAATAATTCCAGGGTAACACTTTAATCACGCAATAATTCAGTTCGGGCATTTAGCTGACGCTGTTATCCCGAGTGACTTAGAATGAGTGAGCAGGCAGGGGTTCAATGACTTGCTCAAGGACACTTCGGCAGGAGACATAACTTAGGACCAAACCCCACCTAATAATACTATGTTAGCACTTGAAATGAAATAATTAGCAATTATTGTTAGCAATTAAACAAAATAAGATCTCCCCGATACACCAAGTATCTACATCTTCATCTTTAAGTACATGTTCAGATCACCTGGGTTAATTCGTGGTCCAGATCATCTACCAGTCACTTCTCCTCAACTTTCTGTTTCCATGGAGAACTGGATGAGTAAGATTTTCCACTCTCTACAAAGTCCTGGGTGCCTGGTTACAGCATGGTATTATCATATAATATGTAGTTAATGGGAGTCTTTCTGAGCTTGTTGTTCATAGTGTGAAGCAATATGGTCAATGGGCAGAGCATGTCACTAAGACTGGCTTTACACAGTGAAACCTTCACGCAACTAGTTGCAGGTTGCAAATTGCATCCGGTGAGTGCTGCCATTTCTCCCTTAAATTTACCTTCATTTAATTATTGGGCCAGCACCCCAAAACGAACAAAGACTGAGTGGAGCACACCATTTTTTGGATTTTGTGCAAATTGCATGCAACATAATTTCCATGTAACTTGACAGTTACACAAAGCAATTCAAAAGTAGTCAAAGTCTCATGCAACACGATTTAAGACTGAAAAGACTTTAACTGGTATTGGTTTCAGTGAAGAGCTTTAGTGTCGTATGGTTTGTTGTAGGCTGTTAAAAAGGATTCTTTCACGATTGTTTTCCTCTCCTACCAAGAACATAATGTGTAGAAAACATGCTGATAGATAAACAGCGAGGTAAACACAACAATCCATCACAACCCTCTACTGACTTACTGTGGAAGAATGTCATCATGATGGAATTAAAGCCCTTATTTACCAGTCATATTGACTGGCTTGTGAAACACATCCATTCATCAAGTTGCAACATATTCATAAAAATCCTTTCTTCTCAGGCTTTAATAGAAGATATTTTGCTCTGAAGCAGTTCGCTGCTAATCATATAAAGGGAAATACAATATAAATTAAGTTTCTTTTTCAATTTTCCTCCCAAAGCACATAGCTGACAGATTATGTGTTATTATGAAGCACCACTGAACCTTCCTACCATGAGTCTCCCAGGTTATAGAAACTATCTCCTGCAAAATCCAGACTTTGCTTGAACATGTAGGATTAGTATCTGAGTTGTGATGATGGAGGAATGTTGGCCATTTGCTCATCAGGCACCTTCACATTGTCAGGAAGGAGTTTTCTACCCAAGACTTCCTACAAACATGACATCCACATGTAGGCCCAGTGCTCAAGACCTCTTGACAAGCCCTGCTTTGACCTAGATCGCCCCAGAGAGAAGAGTGACCCCTACTGGCCTTATATACCGTTTCGGTTAAGATTAGGTTAGATTTAATTGTATTTTAATTAACACAGAGTAAAAGGACAGGACAGCTAGGGTTACTGGATAATAAAACATAGTGGATACTAGATAGTATCCAACATATTAAAGAACATATTTAAATCAGTATAGTAAATTAAATAAATTAACTATTGCAGTACAACTGCTTGAGAGAAGGAAGGAAATACATAATACAAAGGAATAAATCAGCCTAATATGGGAAAGGATTTTCCAAACCTGTTCATTTGAGGGAAACCCAGACAGAGACATGTTGTTTGTGTTAAAGAACGTCACCTAAGGAAATGTTTTTTGTTGGATTTGACTTTAAATAGAATTACATAACTCTCAGTACTATGTGTAGAGTGATAACATTAGTGGCAGTGAATTATCTCACTGTGTTTATATCTTGCGAATAAAATAGCAGTGAAATGTAACTATTCTTGGTTTTGCTGGGGACCCGCCGGAACGCTCTGAAGGGCCTCCGCTGGTCCCCTGACCACACTTTTGGCATCATTGGTTTATCTCAGGACAACGAGGAAGATGAGGAGGAGGGAGCAGAGGATAGTGCCGAGGGTGAGGCAGAGGTGGAGAAGAGGAGGAGGATAAACATCAGGATGAAGAAGAGGAGATGAAATAGGAGGAGGAGGAGCAGGAAGATCAGGAGGAGCGAGGTGAGGAGGAGCGAGGTAAGGATGAGGAGTATTATGAAGAAGAGGAGGCAGGATGAGAGGAAATGAAGGAAGGTAAAAAGGAAGAAGAGGAGGATGAAATGGAGCGTGAAGGGGATGGAGGAGGTAGAGATGCAACGAGAGGAGACCTGAGAGGAAGCAGTTAGTGAGGTCGTCCTCCATGTTGTCATACCTGGTGAAGTATCCATCAAGCTCTACTTGCTATAGGAGCATATATATACAGTATATATATAAAAAAAGTAAAATATATTTTAAGAAAAAGCTTCAGGGCACCAGTGTTCAGGCTTCATACAGTATAATAAGTGATCAGTGTAGCGCTATGCCAAGTCTCATCCTAGTCAACATTCCTCTCTGTTTACCTGACCTGACTCCCTGTGAAACGCTCTCGGGGAGACGCATAATTATCATGTAGCAGTTCTCTCCAAACCAGTTCCTCTTCAACGAAACATTCAGTTTCGAGTCATAACTGATAACAAACAATGTAAGTGTCATGGCAACGCTTGGATTCACACTCGTCACACTTCACACTCGTCAAACTTCAGGGTTGGACTTGGGGGGTTTAGATCACCAATGATCCCCGAGCGCGGCGCACCGCTCCCTCAGGGGATGGGTCAAATGCGGAGGACAAATTTCACACTTAAGTGTGTGACAATCAGTGGGACTTTAACTTTAACTTTAACCTTTTCATACTCGCCTCTTCAGCAGGAAGTCTGTTTGACTGTCATCCTTTTGGTTAGACTCAACAGAGACGTGTTAACGGGTATCAGCAATACACAGACATCACTCAAACTATCTATCTATCTATCTATCTATCTATCTATCTATCTATCTGTCTGTCTGTCTGTCTGTCTGTCTGTCTGTCTGTCTGTCGTTCTGTTGTACAATAGACACCATACATAACACTCTACATACATGCATTCAGCATTATATCACATTATATCATTATATCACTGTTCATACAGCATGGCTGAAACTGTGGAGGTGCTGTTGAGAGTCCAGCTGTACACCGGGACCAGTCCAGCATATGGAAGTCATACCTCACTTTACCTTCAACAATCAAGAGTTCTGAGCAGAACTTGACTTGCTTATCTGACTGTACATTTCAAGATAGATTGCTCCTGTTGGCTGGGTCATAACCTGCAATACCAGGCCTCTTCTATAATGATTCCATAATTCCATGAAGATGAGTCTTTCCTCTCTTCTCCTCTCCCTCCTTCCTCCTCCCTCTCTCTTTCCCAGAAGGAATGCAGGTGGTAAGTGCTATGTGGATTTCAGTCAGATGGCATTTCTTCCAAGATGGCCGCCGTGGCTGCTGTTTCTCTTCATTTCAAGCCAGACAGGTGTTTAGAGATTCCAGCGAACCCGGGATGGTCAGTACTTTCTGTCTGCAGAGCCTTAAAGGGCACATAACGTGGAACATCAAAAATAAGCAGTCCGTTCATATCTAATATAGTTGATATATGATTAAGAAGCTGTATAAAGGTGAAACCGGGAGCTTGTGGCGTCTGGCTAGACCTGTACGTTCAAATATCCATGTGGTTGCAAGATATTTTTCACTTTCATTAAGATTAGTTGGGGCAGCGAAGGTATTACTCTTGCTTACCTCAACAACTACCGTCACAGGGCTCGTTGAGCAAGGCACTGAAGCCACAACCGCTGCACTGCAGCTGTTCAGGGACCTACAGTGGAAGACTGTAGTAGTACTGGGCAGGCTCCGGGTGTGAATGTGTGAACCTTCCCTCTTCCACTTCATCCCCCAGGTAATTGCCATAAGAATGTGCTCTTAGTCAATATGACTGGTAAATAAGGGTTTTAATTCCATCACGGTGACATTATTCTACAGTAAATAGACTAGCTTATTGAAACTCTGCAAACTGTTGATGTTCCTAATTCTTTAAGATTCTCAGAATCTTTAATCTGTGGTTCGCAAGTCAGGACTGGTCAACAGCATGTTGGTGTGTGTCATCAAGGCGCATAAAACTTAGAAAGAAACCTCTGTTTGGTCGTCAATGGTCTCTCTGTCTAATGTGATCTTTCTAAACTGCTGTACTGTACCCAGGAGGGAGACAGATGAAATTCCAAATTGCTTGCAATGTCTGATCTCAATTTAATATCCTTCTACCATCGTGTGTCTCTGAGTCACTGCTTACGCAAGTCCGTGTTGGATACAGTTTGCAGGGCTGTTGCACACACATTCATGGATTAATGACAAGAGACGTCTGCCAGCCTGCTCTCAGCACGACCCCATAGAGAAGTTCACAGTCAAAATAAAACCTTACACACATTTGACTACATTCTATTCTAAAGTACAATCTGATTTCTTTAGCAACAGCAGTCGGGGCAACGTTTATAAGTTATTTGGCAACACAGAACTGTGTCCAGACGTAGTCATGTGGTTGAGTCCTCATGTACCCCAGCTGGTCCAGGATCAGACCTCACCAGGTCTCTCTCCTGCCCCTCCTCTTACACATACTGAAAGTCTACCCACTCTTCAAAAGACCATCTCCTTGGTATGGATGTGAGGTAAAGCTTGTTAGAAGAACATAATTCGGTCTCTTTGGACATCAGACATGGACTTAATAGTATTTACAATTAGTTCTACCTGTGGTGTCACGTTGGCAGGGTGACACTGACCAAACAACTGAATCAAAGTCCTTGTATGTGCAAATATATACATGGTAGTGTTGAGGTGATTGACTGATTGTGACTCTGAGGTCTGGTAGAGGTGAGTTTAATCAAGAGGAAATAGTGCATCTGCTTTCGACTGGCTGCCACTTAAGACAATGGAACTCCTTGGAGATGGAGCTTCCTTGCATTGTGTCGTTTCCACGCAGTAAATGAAAACACAAGCCCCTTGTGAGGTGGTTTTTCCATCAAAGCTGGACTACAGAATTTCCATTAGCACGTAATGACTGCCACATACATACATACAGTACATCTCCCAGCTCAGCTGCAGCCCTTGAGTCGGTACCCGCTACCAGGCCAAACACTCTCCTGCAAATCACCTCCCCTCTCCTCCTCAGTCACCAATCTGGACATGGAGATTGGGGCCTCTGCAGGCATCCTTCTCCTCTATCCCACTGTAACCCTGTAAGAAATTGGTCTATGCCTTTATATTCTCAAGGCTGGACTGCTGTAACGTACTTTCCATTAGGATCCTTGGCAGTACTTCCAGAGTCCTGATGAATATCATAAAGATAAACATATCATGCACATCCTGGCTTCACTATACCGGCTTCTGGTCGCCTCCAGGATTGGATTCAGAATCGTCTCATAATATTCTGGTGCATCCACAGAAATGTCCCACTCTACCTCAAGGTACCCCACTAATAACCTCTATAAGCAGACTCTGCATATGAATGCAGAATCTGTAGGCAACGGGACAAGATTTGGGTTCAGGAAGCGTTCTGGTTTCCATTTGTAGTCCGAATAGTATTGACCAATCAGGTTTGAGCAGGCTTTGGTTGTATGCAGATAAACAGTCTTGTGCGCAGAGCAAAAGAGGAGGAATGTATTGTCTATTCATATGCAGATACGTTTGTAGATATTAGCCAAAGTGTCGTTTGGACCTAAAACACTACAAAAAGTATCTCTCATCTCAACTCATCTCAGTTAAATGCTAAAGAGTATAAACTTGCAATGTTCAAAAACATGAAGTGAAGCATCATGGGTGAATGCAAAAACATTTATTGAGTTATAAGAATTTGTGAAAAATATTTATAAAGTGCAAATTATTGCATTGAAAGAAAAGCAGATGGGACAAAATATAAACAGAGATGAAGGAGAACAGGTGGCAGTAGAGAAACAACATTAGAGAAAAAAGGAGTTAATTACTATCTTAGTATTTAGTAAATAATATTTGTTGTTAAGTCCTACGGTATAATGTCAACGTTCAGTAACTTGTGTAGAACATCTCAACAGTGTTAGTTGGCCCTTGTCGCTCCAGTGGGTTAGAAAACAGTATCTAGTTTCACCTGAAGCACCAGTCCCATGTCAGCCTCTGAATGACAGCTCTCTGTTTAAACACTAGGTGGCTGCAACATCCTGTCAGACTAATACTAACAAGGTTTGGGGTCCACTTTCAAAACAGTCAATTTAAACATTTTCCTTAGATTTCTTGAATTTTTACAGAAATGATTGAAGTATAAAGATGAAGCATAAAGGCTCTGTCATGATGTGAATTGCAGTTTGGATTAACATTTTAAATAGAGAGGCACGAAAGCAAAGACCTCAAACCTAATATTGCTGGTTATTTAACTGCATAGATGATGAGAGTGAACATCAGTAGTATGTCATATAAAGGAATTATCATAAAGGCAGCACATAACTGGCATTAGATAGACACAGGTTTGAGCTTACTGGATCACAACCTCTAAGAAACACTAAATTAATCTCATTAGTAACAAAACAAAGTAAAAACACATCTACGCATGTAAAAAATAGAGAAGATATCTAGCAGTCAAAAAAAGACACTAATTGGTTGATTGAAGGCAGTTCTGAGGAGACAGAACTAGACAGTACTGGGTTGCTCATCCCAGGTAAAAGGGAACCGTCATTCTAAACTGGCTTTGAACTTTGAACCAGCAACCTGTCTGAACTACAGGAATACTGAATAGGCAGGTGGGAAAATACTGTGGTCTCCTATGGTTACAACAAAAGAAAGAGTTCCCAAATCCCCAAAAAGATTGAATGACATATTACTGTATATCTTCATCCTCAAGCAGTCCTGCTTTTGGGATCTCTGTCAACACAACCGAGATCCATCATCCTCATCATCATCAGTGACCTCTGCCTCTCAATCTCTTAATCTCTCTCCCCTTGCTCTTCTGTCCACCCCCCTCCAGATAGATCTCTCTCTCTCTCCCTCCCTCACCCTATATCACTCTGTCTCTCCAACACAGTTCACGTCGTACCAGTGTTGTTTTTTTACGGTCTGGTTCACATCTTGGCTGAAGCATCTGGGTTTTGGCTGCAGCGTCTTAGCTTTGGTTAGCGGTTCTGGACGAGGAGCTTTGTGGAGCTCTAGGCCATGGTTTTCTTCTTACACTCCACGGAGCAGAAGAGGAAACCCTGCACGGCCATGAAGCGCTGCCCGACCAGGCACTTGGAGCAGCAGGAACACTGGAAGCACTGGGGTTCGGCGTGCCAGTGGTGCTCCCCGTAGGACACGCGCTGGGCCTCGGGGTCCACCGGGTTCTGGCAGGACACGCATTTCTGGGAGGGGAAGGAAACAGGGGGGGGTATGTTGAACGGAACGGTTTATCAATTTGAAAAACCACTAGCCTTTAATTTGCTATGACCAGAGAAACACTGGTTGGTGTTAGATTAGATTAAATAAGATTAATTTTGTATTTCAATTGTATTTCAGTGATGAAATAAAAATGTGGATCTCGAGATATCAAGATAATTTAACCTGCATGCTTTTTAATATAATTTAACAACACTGTTGCTCTTAAAACTCCACATTAAACATCCTCTCCCTTTCTCTCCTCTGATCCAGTTCCCTGCATGTCAGGACTCCACCCACTTGTAGATCCTCCCACTTGTAACTCCGCCCACTTGTAGCTCCACCCACTCGTAGCTCATGTGTGGTGTGTTGATCCAAACATTTACTCAAGACATTATGTGGATATGTAGTATAGAAGAAATATATAAAAATATCGTCTTGTAACAAATATCGCTATTGGCTCTGTGACTGTGAATGTATGACGCTATAAAGGAGAAATGGATTTAGAGAGTATTATGTTGGATAAATGGTGTAAACACTGTTGTAAACTATGTTGTAAACACACAAAGAGTCTCTCTCTCTCTCTCTCTCTCTCTCTCACCACAGCATAGTTGTTCATGTAGCAGGGCTTGCAGACAGGCTTGTCCTTCTCCATGACGTAGGTCTCTCCAGCAAGGATACAGTCACAGTCAAAACAGCAGAAGTGCTTCAGATGCCAGTTCTGACCCTCAGCCTGGGTGTACTCGTTACTGAAGATCAACTGCGGTCACACACACACACACACACACAAATGCAAACGCGTATCACGATGATTACTTGTGATCACGATACCAAACAAAAATCATCAGGACGATGGCGTTAGCCGCGGCCAAGCGGTTCCCCTCTCACCTCGTCACACCCTCCACAGCGGGGCTTCTCGCTGTCGCCGTAGTGACGTCCGCAGTACAGCTTGTCCTTCTTCCAGAAGTAGATCATGTCCACCAGCAGCTCGCTGCAGGTGCAGCAGACGAAGCAGGCCGGGTGCCACAGCTTGTCGTAGCCCGCCCGCTCAGCGTAGACCGCCGGCTCGCCCTGACGCATGGGCTGCTGGCAGTGATGGCACGACTGACAGGAGAGAGGAGACGGGGGGGTTGGTACAGGGCAGGGCAGGGCTGGGCGATATATCAAGTTTTCCGATATATATTGCGATATATTTCAATGATGATATGAAAACGCATTGAGATAATTGAGCCTACGTGTTTTTAATATAAATTTACAATGTTGCTCTTAAAAACACAGTGAACATCCTCTCCCTTTCTCTCCTTTGCTCCAGTTCCCTGCATGTCACGACTCCGCCCACTTGTAGCTCTGCCCACTTGTAGCTCACATGTGGTGTGTTGTTCCAAACATTTAGTGTTGTAAGACAATATGTTGTAAGACATTATGTCTTGTATTGAGTATCATCATTGGCTCCAAAAATATCACAATATCACTTTCCAGCCATATCGCCTGGTCCTAGGATGGGGTTGGTGGGTTTAAGAGCAGTTTAATTGTCATGTTAACATCAGACAAGATAAAACTTCAGGGGATAGTGATTTGTTGCAACAGTAAATAATGGGGGATCAGAGTGTGTGTGTGTCTCCTTCTGGCAACAGGTCTGTAGACACAAAGCCAGCCTGTCACACTAAGATAAACCTCTGTGCTGATGAGCAGAGGAGACTACTGCTTGGTGGGGCGGCACACTGAGCCTAATTACTAAGCAGGCAGTCTCCCAGGGAGACCCAGGAGGGGAGCAGAGAGGTTCAGGAACATGGGAAATGACTGCCAATCAGTGAAGCTCTCCCTAAAGCAATGGTACTGTTGCATAACACCTGTCTGTTCTTACTTCAGTAACAAAAATCCTTCCCATAATACATCATTCTCAGTAACTTCACAGTAATTGTTCACTGAGAAAAGGAACTAACTAACTGCATATGGTGTGACTAGATTAAAAAAATAAATTGTTTCCAGTTCTGACTCTTGGCTCAGACCAAATTCAAACTAAACAAACCACCATGCAAAGCTAAACATCAATGTTCTGGATGGGGAAGCATGATTCGTAGATGACCTTCTGGCGCCATCTAGTGTCCATTCTGGGAACTGTAGCTTTGCCTTAGTCCTTCCTATTCTTGATAGTTCTGACAGGTAGTAAATCTACTTAATTGAGTCATGCAGTACAGGCTTTCATACTGGAGTAATGTGATATGCTCCACTGAGTCCTATGGAAAAGTACTAAAAAGTATACAAATACAAAATCTCAGAAATATAAGACCAATATTTCAATTGCAAAAACTCAAAAAGGACAATAGTAGAGCTGTCAGAATATAGGTCTGTATGTTATGGACACAACTTACAAAGCTCTGTAGTCCAGCTAGTTGAGCTCCAGGAACACCCATGGCTCCAGCAGTGGCAGCAGTTCCCACATCTCCTGGTCCAGCCCCTTGTCCTGGCATGAAGCCTATTGCAGATCCATCCCCGGGCCTCCGTCCCGGGTGACCAGCTTCAGCACCAGTTCCATTACCCCCAACGCCCGGACCATACGCTGAACCTTTTCCAGCCGCAACTCCAGGTACTCCAACCCCTGGCCCATAGCCAGCACCGACACCTCCCGCCCCAGATCCAG
>OMKK01088032.1:0-11961 GCA_900302305.1 Polymixia japonica
AGACTAAGAGCGATGTTCATGATCATCACGGAATCACGGATTTGTTGACACGCGAAACCGGGGTAGTTTTAATTCATTCAAAGCTTGCCGAAAATACTAAGAGGCGTATAATTAATTGTTTTTTACAGACTTTAGATCGAGCGAACGGTTTATTTTCTGCATATTCTAGATCTGGGACGTGAGGAATACATTTACAGACGAATTTCTCTTGTCTTTCGCCGCCATTTTGGTATGTTGCAGTCAGCGCTGGTGATGCATTCAGGTACCGTTGGAAACTTCAGAATCTGACGAACAAGCCCGTTTTTTCCGCTTCTGGATTGGACAAACGGTTTGTAAATGCCAAGCATCTTAGCATCTGGAATCGATAAGAGAATCGATAAGGAATCGGATCAATAAGAGGGAATCGATAAGGCATCGACATCGATAATTTCTTATCGATTAACATCCCTAGCCTTAAGTGATTCTGGTAATTTTCTGATTTTTACAACAGTTCTGTTGTTTTGAATTAATCTCTTTTCACATTACAGTACATTTTGGGTTTATTTCAGAAGCTCTACTTGTTTATTTCTGCATGAGCCAAAAAAAAGGAAAACAATCCTTTCTCTTTAAGTAAATAATGTTAGCCTAAGGGTGAAAGTCAGTCAAAAGTTACCCCGTGGTAACTTTTAACTACAACAAGAACTTGTTGAACTTTGGTGTAAGGTACTCATCTTATCTGTGTTTTTGCTCAAAACAAACCATAATATAATTTTGACCATCCTCTACATTGTCACCAGTGATTCTATAGCAGAGAATGAATCTTCCATGAAGAAAACAGCTTCATTACTACAGGTGTCCAACCCATAGAACTGTAAAATTGGTCACAGAAATGGTATTGATCTGGTCCCTCAAAGCGCTGCTGTGACTAGACTCTTAACACACCTTTGTAATGTCCTCTTTCCACACTACCTTTCTCCTACCCTCCAAGCCTGTATTACTGAGGACAAACTTTGTGGCACTGAAACCTATTGTGTGATCAAGATTGGCAAACCAATATATGCATCTGTAGGATTTCTACTTTTAGTCATAATGCTAATCTCAAACCACTGAAACTGATCAAAATGTAATGAAGTCTGCAGGCTATCAGCAATCCACTGGAGTGGCAACATAGAATACAGATAACGAGTACATAAAAACCTAGGCCTTGAAACAGAAGAAAAACACTTCAGCAGAATATTGAGACCAGAGTCCAAACAACTCTGCAGCAGTCCAGTCCATCATAGATTACACTTTGCTGGTGCAGTGAAGTCACAAATGTGCAAAGTACAAGGTGGAAAAAGATGGCAGCAATGTTCTTTGCCCTTTCCTTGCTCTGAACTCATGCAGGCATCACCAGCGACCCCAACACACTGTTGTACATTGGAACATGCAACATTAGAGTGAAAAATTGTCCACTGTACACAATTCAACTTCTGACAATCAATTGCATTTTTAAAGGATAATTCCAGCCATTTCTGACCTGGATCTCATTTCCCTGTCTTTTCCGATCGTATTGATTGCCTGTGACCAAAATTTCATCAATTGCTTCGTTATAGGAGTACTTACAGTCTGAGTTGGTTTGGATTGCTAGTCTCCAATACAGTCTTTTGGGGCAATCCTCCAACATCCAAACAATCACAAAATCATCTAAAACATAGCCTTTTTAATATCCTTGTTTTTTTCAGTCCTTTTTAAAAGTTGTTCTATTTTTTTAAGGTCCACAAAACTTAAACCTAACCAATTGTTTGGAAGGTCTTTTGACACTAAATTGGTTGCAAGCTATGTAAGCTACTATATCATGTGCAAGTGTGTGCGTTACTTGCCGCACTAGAATTCATTGTGTTTACTCTGAGGTTAAAGAAGCTTTAATAAAGTTTGATTTGTACATGTTTGGATAATTAGGTCAAGGCAGGCTTCTTTCTTGTCTTGGAAAAATCAGAAGATCCATCGGAGCAAGATAGGAAATTACATAGTTTTGACATTGGCCCAGGGCAATAATAGTGGGAGCCAATATCATGTCTTGACACACAGTTGTTGAACATTTCTGCTACCATGGAAACTATAAGCAAACTGATGGCACCCCATTGTGCAAAAGCACAAACGATAGGTGTTGAAGCCAATGTGCTAACTTGTTTTACGAAAATACTATTTATAGGAGCAATATTTAGGATTAGGGTATTTAAATATTTTATTTGTCAGGTAAGCTATTGGTTATAGAGACTTAGAAGGTAATGGTGCTTAATGCTGTTTGAGCCAAAACTCATGAGAGGAGGTTCATGCATCAATAATCCCCATGGTGATTTCCCATGTGTAATGTCCTCCATGTGAGAATCATATTGGGCCGATTTTGTTATTCCATGTTGCTAACTCACCCTCTAATACACACCCAATTTCATGGAAATTAAAATGATCGCTGCCTTTTGAAATGTAAATTGGGTATGCAGATTTGGGATGAATCAAAGTCTGTCTCCCCAGTTGACACAGAGTGAAATAAGCTTTCCATGACCCATTACGTCTGTGCCAGTTGCAGACTCCAGACTCATTAAGGATGGGATACAACTCCAGGACAATTTTATTAGAGAGAAGGAAGCACCATAATCGTGGTTTACCAAAATTGGTGATTTAAAGGTTATTCTGTACTGTAGTCATAGTTGTAGGTTTACTGCCAGAATAAGAATGATTTTCTAACAACTAGCACTGTAATCCCCTCCAAAAAAAACTGATCATAGCTTGGTAAGCCTAGAATCATACCTGACATTTCCAGACAAATAGACAACTGAAAAACCTTCCTGTTGTCATAAAATGTTTCAACTAGAACATCAGTTTCTTATAATAACCAAAGATAACAACCAAGAATGAACAGTGCACCAGTGATTTGCACATTGAGGTGAGCATTTGTTATGTTTAAAGGTGGAAACATCCAAGAAATATTGTAGCTTAACAATGACAATTTTATTCCATAACTAATTGACCCTTCACTAAACCCCTCCCCCAACTGGTGATAGTCCAATCATAGCTTAGCAACTGTTACTAGGCAGGGGACCTCCCTCAAGTATTGTATTCTGAGCTTGCTAGCTATCTTAAAATCATGGTTAAACGGTGCACATGTGGCACTTTTAAAAATGACACTCATTACCCAAAGAGATTGGAGGGGAATGTGATTAATTTGCCCTTTCCAAAACCTAAATCAGATGAGGAAAAGTGTAGCCTAGGCTGTGGATAAAACTGTGGGCAATCTCATTCCCAATTGAACACTTCCAAGATGATGAAGCACGCCTATGTTTGCCTAACATTACCTTTGATGTTAGCTAACATTCCCCCATATGTTATTAAACTTTGCTACCATAACTGAAAAAAGAAACTAGCTGTACAAGTGTAGCCAGTTGACTAGTAATATATCAGCAATATATAGCCCTCTTATCCCTCATTTGTTTATAGATTAATTACTATTCTGGTCCCAAAGGCTTGTAAATTAGGCACTGCTGATTGGGTGGCATATCGCAGCATCACACACGGGCCTGGAGGCTGCTCAACTGCCGCTGGACTGTGCACCTTACATCCAATTGAAATCCATTAGTTTGAAAGTTGTGCTGAGTGTCACGAAAAGAAATGGAAAATTCATGTCCATTTACACAAATCTATTCTATTATTCATATATTAATTATGTGACTATGAGCACAAACTGCCGTGATACTGTGTTGTAAGGCAAGAACACAGCAAATCTCTGCTGTTTACATGCCGATTGCCCCTGCTCCTTCAAAACCTGGAATGCCCTCAAATCACATTTGTCATGGAAACATTCAAATAACAAGTCAACACCAGAAGTCATTTGTTTCAATTTTGAGTCAATATTAAATAAATAAATACATAAATAAGTAAATATGCCTATGAAATAAGTAAATATGGATATTAAATAAATCATAAATAAATGAGGCAATAAACATATAAATAAATGTAAATATAAACATATACATTAGTCAATATAGTTAAATAAATAGTTTTTATTTCAAAAATATGTTTTTCAAAGGACTACTTTTATTTATTTCAGGGGACTTTTATTTCATATTACCACATTTATTTCCCAGCTCTTTTTATTTCCATTTCTTATATGCAAATGAAGGGGGCGTGATTATCTCACAAAAGTAGTCCGTTGAAAAACATAATTTTGAAATAAAAACC
This sequence comes from Polymixia japonica, assembly GCA_900302305.1. Lineage (NCBI taxonomy): Eukaryota > Metazoa > Chordata > Actinopteri > Polymixiiformes > Polymixiidae > Polymixia > Polymixia japonica. Next base: position 4,198 of record OMKK01088032.1, read on the forward strand.
AATGTATTTATTTATTGAACTATATTGACTCATTTATATATTTATATTTACATTTATTTGTATATTTATATATTTATTGCCCCATTTATTTATTTCAGGATTTATTTCATAGCCATATTTATTTATTTCATAGGCATATGTATTTATTCATGTATTTATTTAATATTGACTCCACTGAGAAGGATTACTTCCAACATCTTATAACTGTGCACTATGTCTTTAGTGAGTGAGTATGTGATTTTTACACAAATGTGTAAGGAACCTTTGCATCACACAGATCCCGACAACACACAGCATTCTTAAAGTGCTTAATTGTACATAAGTATATAGATCGGTCAAATATTACAGATTATATTTCTGCAGCACATTGTTCTGAGGCATACAAGTGTTCAAGAGCATATGACTGTTCAGGAGAGTATGAAACTGAAGAATTGAAAGGAGAAACTGAACTTAAATTAGGCCACCTTTAATAAAGTAATCAGATAAGTATAGCTTTTATTCTGACAGCCTCATCAGGTAAACATACTGATATTTTTTTTTTCCACAGGTAATCAGACAGGTTTAGCTTTTATTCTCACAGCTTCATCAGGTAAGCATTGTGCTCATTTGTTTTCACAGTTAATGAAGTCATCATAGTTTTTCTTAGCTGCTTAGTTTCGGCATGTGCCAAGCTGAACAGCAAGGGCTCCCTGTGACACAGACACAGAGGGAGCCCTCGCTATTCTGCCTGGTATATGCCAACACTAAGCAGCTACCTCCAGCTATGCTACTTATGTCTCACTGGTGCACTCAGGAGTTAACAAACTCACCCAAAACACACAACAGGAAGATATGTGACTTTCAAATGGTGAAAGTAAACTAATAAAGTATTTTTAGTGAATGTAATCGGCGTCATGGGATCCACAAAAAGGGATTAACAAGGCAATGTACGGCAGATCTTATTTTCCATTAATTTAATGGCAAATTCTGCCCAGCCAGCGTACACCTTGCAAATAAAATCGCTGTAAAGTTCTAGTAGTCATGCTGTTCTTGGTAAATGGGTGAATCACACTTATAAATATATTTTTTGATAGGGCTATCATGTCAATTTGTTCAGTGAAATGCAAAAAACAGCATAGAACAACTGAACCTTTGGCACCCGAAATGATACCAGGTTTTTGTCTGGCCCATGAGCTAACTGAATGAATCTAACTTTTGCCCCGCTTTCCCCACTACAATTAAATGTTTGTACATACCTTCACCCAGTATACTTGTCAAGATATCACCTGATAAGAGCACAATGTCATAGTAACTGACCAGTGCAAACCAAAACCATAGCAGATAATTCTTATTTGTAAATAACAGAACATTTGCTCCACTTTACCTACTATAAGTAACCTAGTGTTTGTACATACATTTATCCAGTATGATCTTAGATTTAGATTAATCTGTTCATTTCCCAGTTACAAATTGACCAGTGTAACAAACAAAACACATTGCAGATAACTAGCCCATATTTAAATAGCCATAAATACAGACTTGGCTACAATGTTCCCAATAGGAGTTATGAGGTAATCATATCTTAACATAAATACTTTTGCAGATATATTTTATAAACTTTCAAATAAATCACAGGTCTATCAAGAATTTGTAAGTTGTGCACTTCAGTGTCCTTTTTGTGCCTAACTCCAAGGGCAGGTCACTATCCAGTCTGGCTGATTCTAACACTTGTTAGCCACATGCTACCGTTAGCTTCAAATTACACTAGAAGTAACTATTTTATAGCCATTTGCTAACATTAGTTTCAAGTTACAACAGAGTAAAAAAAAACGATTTTCCGATTCAAATCATTCTTCATTCGCATGATCCCATATTAATTCATATCCCGAGATCGATCTTTTAATCTATGCATTTTTTCAGTGGATGTGTGAAGGTTTTCGCTAAATGTTATTTCTAGCGCTCCTCCTGTAAAGTCTGTATTTTGCCTTGCACCAAGTTTCTACTTAACTACTACAGAAACTTTACCTTGCGAGGCAGCTGGATTCACAAGATCACAAGTTCATGCGAGAATCGCAATCACGAGAATTCATCTTGACAGGCTTCAAGTTAATTCGAGTAACGAGTTGCAGCTATGGGCGTGGTTTAGCCAGTGACAGACGGTGATAGACAGATGGTTAATCCAATCACCTGCCAAGTGTTTTTTTGAAAGTGCCTGCCCTTTTCCAAACAGTTTCCAACGAAGACTTCCCAGATGGTTCTGTGTAACAAACCATTTGGCGTGTCAGGTTAACGGAAACTCAGTAGACCAAAATACATTAATATGTTTTGACAACAATGACGGGAGCTACCCCCCTGAAACGAGCACCATTAAACCTAAGGGCAGATGCATGTTGGATTTTAAACACACGATGATGAAGAGTTTGACAAAAGCAAAGCCATAACCATTTGTTGAGACATCATTCAGCTACTTTGCATTCCGCTACCAAATCATTTGATCTAAAGCAGCCTCAACTTGAGAAGGCATTTGTATGCAGACTTCCATCTAATTCACTGTGTGCTCAAAAAACAAGTCTGTCGCAATTTTTATCTGCAAAGAAGTTGAATGCACTGTAACACTGTAATGCACAGTCAGTGCCTTTGTTAATTTGCTGTTGTTTGTTTACTCTTTTATGGGAGTTTATACATGTAGTGCAATTTTTGAGAAGCTTTCCTTGTGTGCATATTTGAGCCCACAGATTTACAAAGGAGCAACGTAATGTTTTAATTTGTATGCACTTAAAGCAATTTTCTATTCTGATGCACTGTGGTGTTGTATGTAACTGCTTTGGTGTCAATTCTTAATGTAAACATTCATCTTTTCAATAATGCACCAGGTTAGAGGGTTCCTTATCCTACAATTTACAGCAATAGCTCTCTGAGAATCTCTTTCATATCCAAGCAAAATTGGTATTGTAATGAAATATCCCTAACTGTTATGGTTGGTACTCAGATTGGGACCCAAAAGCACGACAGGGAGACACGTAGACTCAATTAAACAATAATACGAATTTAATAACAAAAAGGGGCTAGGCAAAAGAGAGGTAGTCGAACAGTCCATAGGTGGGGCCAGAGGCAAGGAGAATAGTCGGGGCACGAGCGAGTGGTCAAGGGAGAGGCAGAAGCGTAGTTGATGGACAGGAGAGGCCACAAGCAAGCAGGGATAACCAGAGGCAGGCGAGGGTCAAAGTCGGGTGCAGGCAGAGTCACCACGAGGCAGGCAGGAGTCAGAGAACCAAGACTACAGTACACAAGGAAAACTGGGTTGGTATAAACACTCGAAAAACTTAATTTGTGTTTGTGTTTTGTTTGTTTTGTTATTTTTCCGGGTTGCCCTGCGTGGCTTTTAGTTTATCTTGTTGTGGTTTCTTGTGTGTTTATTACTTTCTTGGTTGTGCCCTGCGTGGCCCTATGTTAGTTATCTTTCTGTTGGTTCTGTGTCTTGTTTGGTGTTCCTGGGCTGTCTTGTCTGTGTCTAGGTTTTGTAGTCCTGTGTGTCTGGGTATTGTAGTTCTGTCTTGTTTCCCTGTCCAGTCCTGAGTCCTCCCAGGTGTGTCTCGTTGTAATCACCTCCCCAGTGTATTTAGTCTTGTCCTCCCCAGTCTGTCTTGTCGGGTCATTGTTGCAGTTTCAGTTCTGAGTCCGTCGTTCTGTCCTGTCTCCTGTGTGGGAGAATCTTGTCGTGTTCCTGTCAATAAATTGGCTATTCAGCCTTCTGTTCCCCGAAACCTGCCCCAGTGTCTGCATTTGGGTCCTACACCCCTTTCCCCTCCCCGAAAACGTGACACAGAGAAGCGAACTGACTGTGAAGTACAAGTTACGATCTGGTGGTGAGTGACTGGAACAGAGTAAATAAAACAAGGGCATTGTTTGTTGTGTGGGTGTACCTAAGAAGATTGGCTGGGATTACGTAAATACATCTTGTTAAGGAAAAAATGCATATCTTGTGTTTTGAACAAATGCAGATTAACTTCAAAACTAGATATATTAATGTAAAGATACAAACTTAATTTTTAATTGTTAATATCACAGATTTAATTATGCTACATTTACATCCGCTCAGATTTATTTTTTTCAGTGCTGTTAGCCTGCACGAGCTGCTTTTGCTCCTTAGCCATAGGTACTTTTAATGAACGTTAGCTTTATTATAGCTACTGATAGTGTTAGCTATACCTAACAGAGGACATAATAAATTCACTTTGCTTATTGAATGACACCAGGTTATCAAGACCTATTCTGTGGTACAAAAAACAATGCTGCTCCTTTATTTCTGTGTTTTCTGCCTCAATCACCAAAGCCATTCTCCAGGAAACAATTTCACATTGTTCGCTAGGTCCTTGTCAAATATGAGCACTCTGCATATAACAAATAACTAACACAAGGTCAGTGTCACCTGCATCATCCCTCGGTGTAGATGTGCAGTAAATCCAGTAAATTAATCCTTGGTCAAGCTTTTATGCAGTTAGCGTATTTGAATTGCTAAGAAGTTTCCTAATGAATGGCTTGTGCTTAATTTAGTAGGGTGTACATCTTGTGGTAGTTACTTGGAGTGCCATCAGTGTGACACTTGATATTCCACACATGCCACAGCTTACTTCCAGTATGTGGAGACTCAGCTCTAACACAGAGATTTCCAAACTATGCGATTCAATGCTTTCTTTCATTAGTCTATCAGCAGATATGGTTTTAGAAAGGTCAACCTGTGTGGAAGTTTACTGGAAAAGGAACGGCAACTATAAAACCATAGATTACTTTGTAAAATTGAACAATTTAGATGGATCACCAGCAAGGAAGCCTCCAGGACTCATCAAGTTCTGGAAATTATATGAGGAAGGAGGAGGATAATTTCCCATGGATTAACACCCCAGGGAAACAAATTAATCACCTGTCTTCTGTATGTCAAAACAGCAGTCTGGATGTCCAATAAGTCCTCTGTAGCACAGAGGGTATTCTGAAAATGGGTCAGGTAAAATCTTTCTCTTTACTAATGAAGTCCCAGAGCATTGAGCCTCACACCTATACAGTTTCAATTACCAGGTTAAAACAAGAATGGGAATTCCCTATAGCCCTCTGCCGCAGTGCTGGTCCAGCTGGGGGATACAGGTGAAACAGACACAATCTACTGTATCACTCATGGAGACAGCAAACAGCAGATTACCATGAATTTAAACTAATCTCCCGCTGCGTGCAAGACAAGGCCAGTGATGCCTGGTGAACAGGCACAGGGGGAACGCGCACAGAGGAGATTAATATGGCGATTGCAACGAAAGACCAGGCTGTTCATGAGTAGCGTTTTAATAGCCCCAATATTTCTAAATCAGACAAATGCTATCCGCTCATAAATCCTCCTCCTGCAATAGAGCAGTGTCACATCTTAATTGGCAGGGCAGTATGGAAAGAATGTAATCACCTGCAGGTCACCATGAAAAGCACCCATGGTTCGCAATCTTGTGCGGTGGGTAAGGTACATGACAGAAAATATTTTTGCCATCAAATGTTCATTTTAAAGAACGATATAATAAACATGGAGCAAGTAAAGCAGGTCTATATAACACTAAGAGCAGTTTGTAAATAGAGAACCAAAATAAATTAAAGCGATAAAGTTTGTAAGAAACAGAGGGAGAAAGACAGCCAGAAAGTAAGAGAGAGAGAGAGAGGTCTGATAGGATCCAGAATAGAGCTTCACCATTGTTATTCATGGCATTGCATGCCTGGGTTAAGAGAGGTTTCGCACTTAGACGACATGCTCATGACCAGAAATTGCCATTTGATTCAATGACAGTGGAGTGAGATGAGAGTGTAATTAGAACCAACCAGGGCACAGCTGGGCAGGGAGATGGAAGGTGCAAGGATGTCTGGATTGCCACAAGAAGTTAATAAATGTACTACACACTAAAGAGATCTGTTTGTTGCTGATGAATGGAGTGCGTCAAGGGAGATGGAGACCAAAGTCTTTGCATTGGAATCTACCAAAAAATTTTAAAAATTAATTTGATTTTACAGAGGACTTGCATATCCTGTTTTGCTTATTCATGATGCCTTATTCTTAAACTGTTTTCTTTGTTATCTCAATCTGTTTTGAGAATGTATTATTATTGTATTTGATATGTCACACCACAACCACCAATCTACATGGTAGTACAGACATTAAGTTTGATATGACGCCATGATTCAGGCTGCTGGGATGTTCCCCAACACGGTATCACATGAAGCTGCCTGTGGATAGTAATCTCTAATCAGTGTTTTTCAACGAGCTGGAGTCCACTGACAGATACTGAAATTGCATAGTGGCCAGTGTTACTATCAGAGATAGGTCTTGTCCACAAGCATGTTCCAGAGATAACAGAACCACAGAAAGAACAGAGAAAAAGTCAGGGTGGAGCAGAAAAAATAGCAAATTCAATAATATAGATTTTTATGCAAACCCTGCATCTAACAGAGCATTACATAAAGATAATAACATTGCTGGCTTTGCAAAACAAAACAATTTGAAACATTCATAATACCTGAACAAGAGCTTAGCTACACAGCACATTCCACAATTACGACCATTTTACTTATTTACTTATGACCAAAGTTGTGAGGATGTCCGAAATAAAGATTCCTAGACCAATAAATTATGATTTTAATCAGGAATGTTTATATGGTTTGCACACACGACATTGGCTACATTAATATACCCAGCTAGCTAAAGTAAAAGTAGTGCAGTGTAGCTATGATCTTAATTAAGGGGTTAACCATGAATTAGCCACAAATGTAAAGTACATGTATGTACTGTAATGTAACAACACAAATGCAAACAAACAGTAATAACATTTTATTAGCTTTGAAACCATTTAAAAGGCAGGAATCGGGAAAAACTGTTACTACATAAACTTTTTGATGTTATATCGACTGATCTCTGCAGAATCTCAGCAGATGTGCCTTACTCAAACACTACTGGTGTGTTATCTAGCCTTGTTAGGGTTTAGCACTTTCAGTAATGTTATGTATCTTGATGAACACTGGGTGTGTAATGCTGATTACTATATAACATGTTAGTATTTGCTAACGGCAAACGTTAGCAGTATATATTTTTTCATTCAAACTTTGGTGGATGGAACACTCAAGTTTGATATCATACAGTATGGGGGCTTTAATGTTACAAATCTCCCCAATAGTTTAACCATGTGTCTGTGGTGGACTGTACAGTGCTGTACTCAAAAGATACAATTTATGCCTATTAAGCATTGGTTAGTTTATACAGCAAATACAATATCACTTAGCAATGATATTGTGTAGCTACTTCTTCTTCGTCGTGTGGGTTGGGTCTTGCGTTCCTCTCGCCCCAGGTCCCGGTCGAGGGGGTCTCTCACCCTCGCCTCTCCGGGTCTGTGTGAGGGGTCACCCGAGCTATACATCCGGGCACACCCCTTGTAGCCACGTCATTGTCTCATCATCCAGAACCGACAGACCACGTGTACCGTTGGGTGCCCGATATATTGGGCAGTCCTGGATAACGTGGTCTGCGGTTTGTTCCTCTGCACCACACTCGCACGCCGCACTGGAAGCCAAGCCCCATCTGTGCATCGATGAGCAGAAGCGTCCGACGCTGGCCCGAAGGCGGTTTAGCCTCACCCACGCTGGTCTGGGCAAGTCCATCCCGGTGGGGAGGGGGCCGGCAGTCGGGATAAAATCACGGAGTCTGGAGGTGTTTGCCTCCCACTCCGCACGCCAGGTGTAGTCCGCCCATCCTGCTTCGCTGATGTT
>OMKK01088037.1:0-15305 GCA_900302305.1 Polymixia japonica
TTTTGTTGGATTTTTTTTTTTTTTTTTTTTTTTTTTTTACTTTACTTGAAGAATCGCAGAATCCTCGGTGTCTAAGGCTCACTGAGTTTGTTTTCCTAGGGTGACCGATCAATAACTCCCTCTCTGACCAGATCCCGTCGGCTCTAGACGCCAGAATAGCAGGGACCCAGGCTGCTGTGTGTGTGTGTGAGAGCTACCCACCGCACAGAGGCCCCTCTGTTTTCCTTGCCTACAGTATGGCTCCTCCTACTTCCTATACTACTGCTACTGCATCTCCTGCTACTACTAATCTACCCACTACAACTGCTGTTTGTGCAACAGTTAACTCCAGCGTTTTAGTTGGAAATAAACAAAGTTGAATAAATACTGAACGCAAAGGTGGAATATTTATTTGATTAATATTGTCTTAAGGATATCTGTAAGGGGGGTTGTCTGTATGGCGTGCTGATATATATCGGAGATTAGATTCTGCCTTCTGTCAACTGTAACCTCCAATCCCTCCCCCCCACACACACACACTCGCGCACACACACTTGTTTGGTATCATCTCACCAGTGGCTGTCTTTTTAAGTGTGTCATATAACTGGAAGTTAAGTTAAGAGTTTGCCCGTTAAGTTGGTTTCTTTCCCACTCCACTGTGAAAGGCAGATTAAAACACTGATTTAAGGGTTCTAACAGGTTGAGGTATATCACATCAAAGAAGCTGACAGTCTGACAGGGTTCTGTCCAAAATTGTTCCCTTGGGTCCAGTGGCTTTAGGCTCATTCACTTAATGTACATCCCCTACTTAGTTGTCTGTTTTATTGTTGAGCAATTTGGGAATTACCTTGTGCCATAGCGTAAATCATTGTACCAGAAGACTGCCTTGTATCCTAGTTTTCACACCAAAAAAGATCTTCTACTTAAACTGTGTTCCATCATAGGAAGACTGAAAAGGAAGCCAGCATTCTCAGGGTTTTAAATGGGAAAGAAATTGACTTGCCATCTTCTGTGGGAAGTCTTTTTGTCCAAAGGGAGAGAACAGAAAAGGGGATCAAATCTTTAGCCGCAAAGCTGTCAAAATGAAGTCGGGGCGCGTCTTGGGTCATGTCTGAGTGGCAGTAGATCCCCTCTGTTCAGTGTTTGTACTCCCCGGGATAAAGATTCTTCACACTACATGCTGTTTTAGCCACAACTTAGTTATATCCATCGAATCACTTGAGCTTTGGAGCGCTGAGCGAACTCTGTCCACCATCAACGCATCCTGAGGGACATTTGAACAAGGGACATGTACAGAGCCAGTTTCTTTTGTTGTTTTTGTTTTTTTGTCAAAGAATCGCATCGCTGTTCATGATCGTCCTGACTATTAAAGGACCGTATAAGCTGGAACTTTTACAGAACCCCTGAGATCTCGTCCTTTGGCTGTGAAGATGTTACAGCGGGCAAGTAGCGCGTCAGCATCCCTCGCTAACACGGCGGTAACGCCCTCGGCTCAGGAAAAACAGAGACTTTCTGATCAGGGCTGTTTTCTGTTTTTCATTTCCCCTTCCATTCATATTCCAAAGCAACAGGGAGTTCTTTTTTGGTTTGTTTGTTTGTTTTTTTAACTAGGAGAGAGGAAAGCACAAGTTACTGGACAGACCTGGGTGTCAATTAAAAAAAGGGATTACTTAATCTCTGCAATTTATGTACAGCATGTTTCGTATATGAATATATATTTAAAATATAAATCTATTTTATTATGATTCGATTTTGGGTTATTTTACATTCAAGACACTATGTTGAGGCTTAGGGGAGCGTCTCTTGTGTTTGCCCCTCTGAGGAGAGAGCTGGCTCCTTGGTGGAGAAGGACTCTTCGCATTGAATCATGCAGTTTGGAAAGAATCAATGAATGAACTTCTTTTGCACAGATGTATCATACACCATCCCACTTTGTTATTGTTTATTATTTTAGTTATATGGGGAGGGGGAGGGCCTTTATTTAAGAACTTTAAGTCAATATTCAAAGTTCTGTACAGTTTTTTTTTAATGTGTTTTTTTTTTTTTTCTCCTATTTAAATTAAAGCTTTTTGTGTCTTTGTTTGCAAATTAAATGCTGTGAGTGCTTTCATTTTCCTTTTCTGTCTTGTTGCTAAGTTATTTTGGCCTGGGGTATCTAGAATCAAGAGATTTTGCCTCAATTTGCATTGAACTTCAGTTGTTGAACCATGCAGTTAAACAATTCAGTTCAACCTCTATCCAGGTGAATACAATAAAACACAGTTCTCAATTTCGAGTGTACTCTGTATAGAGTAAACGCAGAAAACAAAGAAGAGAGTTGAAATAAAATAAAACATGCTGAGTGCAACAAAAGGGGACATTACAAAAATTGCAAAATTACTTTGTAAGCAGCCCTTGTAATCTGATTGTTGCATAGTTGTTCAATATTTATTCTACTGGTTTGAGCAGGTGTCTTACAACGTATTCAAACCACTGTAATGTAGTTGATTGTTTTCGTTACTGAACAGTCTTGCCAGGCTTTTAGTTGTACAGATTGTGCTAAAGCTGGACTAGTGCATTTTAAAGCTGATATGTGTCATATTCCCTCTCTACCGATAGTGAATGGGAATTATACAAGCTGCTACTGTTCAAAACAAGCTAGACTTTTCCCCTCCCTGTGACACCTCTCCACTTCTTTTAACATAAAATGACAAAAATATTGCACATAGCAGCTTTAAAATTCAGTTATTAATTTTGAAAAAAACAAACAAACATTTATTTGGAGTTAATAGAGGATTTATACATCTTAGCTTATATATGTTAAAACCTGCTTTAGTTTCTATTTCATTACATGTTATGTATGCATAATGTCATTAATAGCGATACATCATTGTTTTTGTTTTTACATGGGTAGACGGGGTGCAAAGTCTTACTTAACACGGTTCTCCACTGTTAACTGTCTTGTTTGTTCATGTGATGGGGCGTTCTCCACGTTGTTGCTTGTTAGAGACTGTGAACGTAGCATGGAACTGAACTACTGGTTTGACTCAGTGATTCCTGCCTGGCGGCGACAATCTTCCTTTGGACCAACATGAATGATTTTGACCAGTGAGGGCTTTTAGGCTGGATATCTGGGGCTCAAGCATAACGTTGTGATGGTGGGATAAGAGGAGTTGATTCTCACTAATAGACTAATGAAGTCACTAATTGCTATGACCTTCTATTTGTGCATCTCTGGGTGGTCAAGGGAATCTAGAGGATTTGGGGTTGTGGCTTGAGTGATGGCTTGAGGGGCAGCCATTTGGAAGAAACACGTTTGCTGTGGAGACCATATGTAGTCCTTGTTATGTATCTTATGTGGGTGGCCTGCAGTTATGATTAACATGGTTTGAAAGCTGCAAAGCCCAGCAAACTACAAACTTGCATTTGTTTACAAAGCTCAAGGTTTCTAGAGAACCAATCTTAATGGCGATGGTGTAATTCTTCATTCTCCATTACAATATGCAATCAAAATGTAGTTTATAATGATATGTTAAAGCAAAAATCTGTAGCTGCTTTAAATAATAATAATAATAATAATACATTTTATTTATATATGGGGGAGGGAGGCAAGAAGTAGGCATGGGCAGTAAATGTGGTTGTGGGGAGGTTGTATGCTTGGGAGAATAGGTAGGTTTTTAATCGTGATTTTAAAGTGGGGAGTTAATCACACCATTTTCTCAGACAGCTCCTTATAAATAAAAGACCATCCCGGTCAGAACGTGGGCATTTATTGTAAAAACAGGTCTTGACAAGATACAGTACAGCCATCCAGTGTTATGCAGGGGACACTGGATCGGGATGTGTGTAGTTTCAGTATCTAGTCAAAACAGTTACATAAAGTCCATTAAGTCCTTTGTTGATGCCTGGGTGGTTGGCTCTATTTTTCCTAGCGCTGCTGATCTTCTGTGGTTTGAAAAAAATCAAACAAACGAGCGCTTCATCAAAGAGGGAGTATACGGTATCTCGTTGTAACACTCCTCCTCCTCTTCCTTCCCCTCCTTCCACTTCCCATCCTGCCCGGTGCGATGGAGCCACAGTACTATCACCAGCAGCGCCACCAACACCAGGGTCATAGACAAGGTCAACAGCACCCCCTGCAGGATTCCTTGGGAACTCTCTGAGGCTTTTGAGAGGGGGGAGCGAAAGAAAATTTGGCACAAAAAAGCTATTATGTTTGACTATAATGAAGGAAGGCTGAGCAGCAAATGGGTCAGAGAGGTATACTTACTGCTGTAGATAGACAAGTTGACATAGCAGTTCTGTGTACCCAGGAGGTTGGTGGCAGAGCAGCGGTACAGTCCAGAGGTTTGAGATGACACGTTCGCAATTTGGACTGAGCCTGATAGCTTCCCTGTTACAGCAGTGAGCAGCAATGATCACATCAATGTAGCACGGAACTGAACTACTGGCAAGAGGAAGTGGAGTCCAAGACAGGTGCTATATTGTAAACACTGGCTTTGCAAGCTCCTTGGATCAAAAACTCGCAGATACTAAGGGAAACACAGTTTAAACATATTGTAATGTGTTGATAAACCCGATATCAGTTCTTACCCTCCATATTGATGGGTAGTGAGATTTCCTCTGGATTCAGCTTAACCCAGCGAATCTCCGGGGTGGGGACCCCCTCAGCCACCGTGCAGGAGAGGGTGACACTTCCCCCAATAGCAATATCTCCATCCCACTGGCACACAGGCAGCGACGGGGGTGCTGTGAAAACAATTAGCAAATTAATCTTCAGCTGCAATGCCTCCCGCGTGCACTGCGGCAAGAGGACGTATGTTAACTCCTGATCTGAATTTCTGTCTTCTTATCTGTGATATTAAATGCCTTCTACAGAACGTCCCTTTTCCAACAGTCATTCTTTTTCAGATAACAAGTAGCTTTTAAAAAGTCACTTGAGTTCCACACAGGTTCCACTGTGTCAAGTGGCTCAGTGGGCAGAAGTGTTCATCTTGAGATCGGCTCATACAGCTTATCTGCCCCAAGCAAAACTTTCAGCCATTAGCTGGAGTTAATTTCTGTTAAGTTGCGATTTGCTTACTCAGCTACCAGAAATGAATAACAGTGTGCCATTTGGCAATAGTCCCCATAGGACATGCTAATTAGTGTCGCATAGAAGTCTTTAAATAAATTAATAATATTCACCCTCCTCTTCCTTTTTGTAGTGATGGATTATGCCTTTCAAGCAAGCCATGTGTCTCTGCAAATTGTCTTTGCGCTGATACGAATAAAATGGAAGCCAATAATGGCATCAAAGCTATCTTGCAAGACACCATGAAGACTGTATGCAGAGGTTATTATTGCTTTTAAGCAAAGTTATACTCTTCTTGTCCTTTAAGTTTGGACATGTAAGTAAGAAACCTACCCAGGACATTGAGGACTACTTCTCCGATACCAGGATCTCCCGTCTCTGGTGGGTTGTTCACCATGCAGCGGTAAATACCTGCATCTGCTGTTCTGGTGTCATTCAGGACTATATCAGCGCTCCAGGGGATTCCTATGTAAAAGAGTTAGTTTACATATATTTAATTTTCAACATGTTGACCTTTTTGTTTCATTATTTTAGACACCATGTGGTGCTGTGGTCTTGGAGAGTTACTGACCCATGCTAGCCAACACCTGTTTGTTTCCCCTTTGGCTAATATATCTTTACTACGTGCATTTCCTTTAGGAGGAGGATAGAAAGTAAAAAGAGGTTAAATTGAAAGGAAGTTGAAACGCATACAGTTTTAATTTACCTGTAAAACCAACCCTGCCAGTGAGGGAGGGGTCTTCAATCACCTGCCCGTGGTCATACACAATCACCTGGCAGAGAGAGCATGCGTTGATAAATGACTTCGAACTCCAACAGCATTGATGTACTTGGTCATAAATTAATATAATAATTCATATAGAAATAATACCCCAAGGAATCTGTGATGTGTACAAGTGATGTGGCCATTGGGGTCAATGTAGTAGGTATCAGTTTGTAAAGCCCTCTCAGCTGTTACCAACTTATGTTGACTGTGTGAACAGTTTTCTTCAGAGAGGTATACATAACTTACAAATAAATACACAAGAAACCCAGAAAATGTTTAACGAACACCCCAGCTACCACACTAATTTGCACTGCAACCAATTCTATTTTTTTAGGAAGCATGACTATGCCATTGGAATGATTAATGGACCGTCTTGTTTTGCTAGGCTACAATGTCTATGCTTCAGTGTTCGGGTGAGATGGAGACCTGCATGGGGGACTCGGGTTTGGAGAAGGGTGCCAGGGTCCAGATAACGTTGAGTCTAGATAGGAGGCTTGTGGTGAAGAAGGTACATGGCAGAACGACAAAGTCTCCTTGGACCACCTCCAGACTGGCTTCCCTCATGGTCACCCTCACTGCAGCTATAATATTACATGAGGATGACAGGAAAGATGCAGTACGGGAGAATGCATGCACATCCAAACTATTCCAACAGGTGCAGGATAAAGAATTATGAAGAAGAAGAGAATATCTGAGAGAGGAAACAGGCAGGTCCATAGTGGGACCGTTGTCAATTATACAATTAAGAAATTTGCATAAGCATTCCAATTGAGACTCACATTATTTTCCACACAAACCACCACGTTGTACCATTAAATCACTGTGGGAGCATGGAAAACAGTGTGCTGATATTCTCTTCTTCTCGGCAAGACAAGAAAAATGACATGGTATTGAGATCCATACAGAAGGGGTAAAGGGCCCAGAAGTCATATCTGCAAAATACGATAACGGTACAAGAACAGTAATGAATTTCAACACTTGATTTCTGAGAAATATTTGTTTGTTAGTTAAGGAGATTATTTCTTGTGCTCGGGGATACTGTGGGCTAGCTAACTAGCCCACATGCACGTCTCCTCCCTTTTCTCCCTCATTACTGTAATAATGAACCCTTCCCCCACCCCTGCACCATCCCCAGGCTTTTTGTATGTGTGTGGGAAATCACCATGCATATTGGTTGTTAATTACTCTTGACAGCTTGGAGAATAAGCCAAACTTATCACAGACTGCCTGTTCCACAGATCAGAACAACAGCCAATTTGTCTGTTTTCATATAACATAAAATCACTGCATCTTCATGCAACCTATCTTCAAAATGTTATATAAAATCCTTATAGAGCCATTCAAGATAAAGGCAGTTGTGAAGAAGAATATGAGTTTTGTTGGCTAAAACTATACGTTTAGGTGCTGCTTTTCTATAAAAATCTGTTTTGTTTTTATGATGATACCCTTCAGTTGATGACTAAATGAATAAATAACTGTAGTGAATGTACAAATAATGACATCAAATCAGTGCAGCCTGGCAGATACCATTTGAGTATTTGCTGGCAGATATTTCTATATTATATAAGTATATAAAACATTAAAAAACATTTCTGTCCAAATACTTATGGAGCTCACTGTGTAATCACCAGTCTACTAAAACACTTCATATTAAGTAGCCTATAGCCTGTAGGTCTGCAGTACACTTGTGGGTGTTTGTCTTTGCTGTAGGCCTACAATAAAGTGAAAAAATGGACTGCTTAAAAAAGCATGTAGATTTGTATACAAAACGTAGCAGTTACTGCGATGTAAATGCAGTACAATATTTACAAAGTTGCCAAAGTTTGAAAGACTTAAAGACAAACTCTTGGGGTTTTTTTTATCATGCCAAAACTCCAGGCAATAGATAAGTTTACTCACCATTCTCAGGAGGGGTAAAACACACACACAAGGTCAAGAACAACCAACTTCCACAGCGGCCCATAACTAAGAGGAAATATCGAGGGGAGGGGAGCTCTGTCTTCTGCATACAAGCTGGAGCCTCTCTACAAGTTGGACATGCAAAAGAAAAATCCATGCATGCATAATTAATCTACAGACCCCGCCCCTTTTATTCATTCTCACCCATCTTTTTGTCAGTCTAATTACCTAGCAAGGCTATGGAAATCTCTATTAGGCTAACAACAATAAATAAGTACTTCATGTGTCTAAAACGGAGGTAAATATGTATAAAGGTGTTTATACCGAGTTTTTTGCTTTTGTCCCAAACTACTCAAGAACCGACTGCAATCCACCCTTAAAAACATACTGTTAGCTGCCAGCTAACGAACATAACATAACATACTGTTAGCTGCTAGCTAACGAACATAAGATAACATACTGTTATCTGCTCACTGGCTGTTCATTGGGTTTCAGTCTGGCTGTTTATGAATCACTAAAGGACACCTGCAGAACACCCTTTTCTTTTTTTATTACCTGAAAAATTCAAGCAACCGTCTTTTAGTAAACGACAGATTAATTTTCTGTGCGACATATGAGACCGTTTTCCCGTTTAATGTGTTTTTTAAACTATTTTGGCACTATGAAAACGTGGGGTGATCCTCAAAATTATGTAGGCCTATTAATTAATTAGTTTTTTACACGCTCGATAAGTTTTGACCTATGGGTGATAGTATAGCTACACCAGTGACAGATCAACAGACCATTAGTACAGTCAGACAAAGCTTAATTAATTGGAACACATTTGTGCAAATGTGGGTTACAATAAAGAAAAAAGCTGAGAATTTTGCTTTTTGCTTTGTTTCATGTCAACTGAAAGCAACTTTTATTTTCTCAGTACAGACGCTGTTGCTTGCTTGCTTGTTGACCAATGTGTGTGGCACATTTTTCTATATGTATTTCAATGACAATTTTAGATGTTGTTACACATACTGTCCATTTGACAGTTGAGACCCATAGTGGTTGAACCCAGCGATCATTTTGACCATCAAAAAATCAATTCTTGATAACTGGATGAACTGTCACAAAGTCAAAGTCAAAATGTCTAATTTATTGAAATGGGGAAAAAAAAGCCTTTGGTATGTTCACAATGTTGCCGATACTGGACTCTTATGCCTTCCCAGAAAAGCATAGCATTACCTTTCTGCTTTCCTTTAATGGGTTTACAAGTGGAAACTGTCTATTTATAATGTGAACAAAATAGATTGCAAGTTGATCCATGAATCACTTTTGATGAAAAAACAAATGCTGATCACAAACAGGACTTCTTGAGGTTTAGATATGGAGGCAGCCTCACCCTGTATTTATGCAGGGTCCTGTGGACGTTATGGTTTACATGTGTGAACTAGAATTGATTGTAGTGTGAGTTGTTGGAAAAGAAGAGGAAAATAGTTGCATGCAGGCTGGTTGTTGATAGTCCTAGATCGTCATATGGCATTTACCATTCGCTGAAAGCTTTTATCCACAGCATCTTACAGTACAGAGTGCTAGTATTTTTAGAAGTCAAACCCCTAACCTTGGCAGTGTTAGTGCCATAATCCATTGAGCTACACAGGGAATATACCCCCTAACCCCCATAGTGATGGAATCATACTCTACCCATTGAGTAGTAGACTAGACAACTCTACAAGGCATCGTTTAAGTGCCAGAAAGTCATGAGAACCACTATTACAGCTTTAGGTCTCAAACAGAAATTAATAGAAATATATAGTTTGTGTGAAATATTTAATGTCTGCAGTAATTATTTCCTGGGTACCCAATTTCCACTACTGCAAAAACATTTGGGAGAAGGTTAACAGGAATACCAGCGATTCCTGGTTTAAAACTTAGACTTAAACTTAAATAAATATATTTTGTTGTTTTCAATAAGTCAACATATGACTTCCTTATTGCTTTAATTTGGGTACCAAATTTATTTATAATTAAATCTATTAGAAACCTAACCCAAGGAGCCTATGGGTACCAGGTTGACTTCTCCCAATTAACATTTGACAATAACACATCCAGCACCAGTTCTTTGTGCGTTTCAGTTTGTAAAATACACAAGGTTTCAAAGATAAGCGTTTAAGTTATCCCGAGTTCAGAAAATAAACATTCCCATCAAAGAGAGAGGATTGGCAAAAAGTGCTTACTTAAACCATAAAGGCCTGGATATTAAATAATATGATGAAGCCTTTTAAAAGCTATGTTATTTTGAACAAATAGCAATAATATACTACAGCTGACATCCCAGCCCCTTCATTGCCCCAAGCAGCTACAGAGCTAACCAACACATATACACAGCACTGTATTACCCCCACAACAGTGGCAAATATACACACTGTGTTATCAACCCACAGAAGAGAGAACACACACATTTACATACGACTGATTTAAAGAGTGGAAGGGTATATTCTTAACTAATGAATGGGGACGGGATTGTGAGTGTGTGTGTGTTTTTAGTTCTGAGCTCTACGTTTCTCAGAGTTAACCGATGTTTAGTTCAGGAAGCAGGCAAGACAACCCAGAGCCCTCCACTCAAAAGACTGTTGAACCAAGAGACAGCTGCTCGTCCTGTAGTCTTTATCACATTCACACAAAATAGCACAGATATACTGTGTAGACACACACACATACAGACTTCAGGATAAATATGCTTCCTGGTTGGACCTGTAACAATTCCCTTCATAAAACATTACGAATGCTTTCATGAAAATATGGCCAGTCTCTACACTAGGCTAATTTGTACCTAATTCTGGTGTCACATGAGACGTGGGGCCTCAATAAATAGAATATCAGTGAGAGAGAGGGAGAGACAAAGATGCAGAGGGGAGACAGCAAGACAGGTATGTAAGTGGAGTGAGAGTTCTGTCTCCTCCCTTTCAGGGAGAATGGGAGTGTCCTCGCAGTAGGCTTGCCAATCACAGGAGGATTTGACTAGTTTCACCTCAGTGACAGGTCTAAGCCCATCACGCCGGTTTAGCAACAGTATTGTCCAATCACAACAGCATGGTGACAGGCTTCTCCAGGAACTTGCGGAACTCTGCAAGCCACTGTGCACCGACGGCCCCGTCCACAACCCGGTGGTCACAGCTCAGTGTCACCGCCATAATATTGGCCACGTCGAACCTGCAGAACACAAATTCAGACCGTCTCAACCTCCCATGATGCATTAGCACATTTAAACGACACGTTCATTAGGAAATTTCACTTGAGCCAAAGGTCAGAGTGTGTGTACGTGTTGCGCTGGAGTACTGTGGTAACAGTACATCACCGACCCTTTCTCATTGTCGGCAGGCAGCAGTCGTTTCTCTGATCCTCCAACAGCTAGGATACAGGCCTGAGGAGGGTTGATAATCGCTGAGAAGTTCTTGATGCCGAACATCCCCAAGTTGGAGATGGTGAATGTACCTCCCTGGGAAATAAAAAACAAAAAACAAAGATGCAATAGTAGTTGACAAGCTAGGACTGGTAGAAAGTTAAAGAAGAGAGGCAGCAAAAGTGTTGCGAGTGGTCTTTGTAGTGGAACTGCTCAGCTGATTATGCCAAAAGACTTACTCCAAAAACTGTAATTACCTGTATTAACTGCCAAGTCTGTCTGTGTGCGTGTGTGTGTGTGTGTGCTCTCATGTCATACCTGAAACTCGTGTGGCTGCAGTTTCCCTTCCCTTGCCTTGGCAGCGAGAGATGACACATCAGAGCAAATGGCAGCCAGTCCTTTGGTGTGGGCGTTGAACACTATTGGTGTGATCAGACCGTTGGCTGTGCTCACCGCTACGCTCACATCCACCACATGGTTCCTAAAATTAAATTAAAATCACACAGGTCAGCCATATGTCTGTAAGATAACTTAACAGCGTCGGCACTGTCTAGGGCACAGTGCTGTTGGTGAAAATACGATAGAAACTGTTCAGCAATTCCATTTACACTTTCGGTTTTCTGTGGCTGAAGTGGCCTCTATTGGCTTGAAGGTCTTTCTCAGGTTTTCCAGGGAAGTGCAGCGGCCCAGGTGCCAAAGAGACTTTTCAATTACTAGAGCGTCAGGTTTGATCACCTCACAATTCTTCAAATTTCAACTTTTCAAAACCTGGAACTGTTCAAAATTATCTTTCACACTTTTCCAAGCCTTCCAAACGTGCATACGAGCCCTATAGATTGTGTGTGTGTGTGTGTGTGTGTGCGCGCGCACGCACGTGTACTTACTGGCGGATAACTGTGTCCAACCAGGAAGAATTGGCCTCAGGAACCTTGAGACAGGCCAGAGCACTGGCTTTGATGATGAAATCATTCACACTAAGCTTGATGTTCTGGGCTTTAACCTCCTGCAGAAGAGAGAAGAAGAGACGTTCAAGAACACAAGCATCTCAGCTTTTCTTTGTTCTGCTGTACTTCACTTCAAACGGCACACTCCTATCATCAAGCCCCAACTCACGTTGTTGAGTTCCTTCCTTAGCTCCAGCACTTGGTCCATGTTGACATCTACAGACAGGTAATAGTGGGGGATGGTCTGTTTGGACTGCATCAACCTCTGAGCAATAACCTGCGGGAGAGAGAGAAGCTCACACTCAAGCTTTGATCCACAATTCACAGAGAGCAGAGAGGAGAAGAAGAAGAAGAAGAGGACTGTAGGACACTCGAGAACAGACATGGGTGTTTTCATCAGTCAATCCACCTGATGCTGAACCGTACACAAACAACGCATCTGCCTTTAATGGGGTCATCGTTAAAACACAAGAGGAAGTCCTAATCCAACACAGTGGACTACCATAAGGTGTGTGTGTGTGTGTGTGTGTGTGTGTGTGTGTGTCCTCCCTCACATCTTTCATGTCATTAATGTCTAACACCTTGGTCGATATCCGACCTCTCCACACCAGGACAACTTGAACAAACAGGAACGGAGACAAGATGGCTGGATAATAGAACCCCAGGGGAAGGGGATCCATTACGCACACACACACATAGACACACACACACACATAGACACACGCACACACACACATAAATGCACTAGTTAGATAGATTAGACTAGATTTTTTTTCTCATTGTTCTTTGTGTTTGAGTTCAATCAAATTGTGTCTTTATTGTCATGCTGTTCTCGATTGCCACCAATCTGTAAAATCGCATCAGCAATGTGAACTTATAGGCAGTTTCCTGTGTCTGTTACACAAGAGAGCAATAGTTCTCTGTGGCCGTTGGAATATTAAGTTAAATGGTTGGCAGGATTCCGAAATTATTTCCAAATTTGATTTGAAACTCTTTTCACCATTGGTTGGGTTCTGCTTATGTGGTTCCACGCATGTGATTATGGAACTGCATGTCTAGAATTTAGAAAATAGAAAAGAAATCAAGATTTCCTTTTTAGAATTGCATTTTTAGAATGATCTAGAACAGTAAAAATTCCTATCATTCTTAGTAAGAATTCTTAGTCGTCTACCTTTGACTTTTTTTTACTGGTTTGGGACTTTTTAACAAATAATTACACATCTAACCATTTATAAAGCTCGGTTAACTGCGAAAGCAATGAAACGTGTGGAACCATCTAGAACCCAGCTACTGCCGATGTCCAGTAGACGGTCTTTATAGAACCAAGAACTAGAACCAAGGACCCTCGATAATTTCGCTCATCCTCTGTCTATGCAGTTTGTAACTTAGTTAACAGAGCAAGGTTGCAGCCCCTGTATGCATGATGTATTTGTTTACAGTTTTAGTTAGCTTAGGTTAGCTTAGCTGTTCAACAAATATACCTCCCTAACAAATATTTCGTTCTTTCGTTCGTTCTTTCGTTCGTTCTTTCGTTCGTTCTTTCGTTCGTTCTTTCGTTCTTTCGTTCGTTCGTTCTTTCTTTCTTTCTTTCTTTCTTTCTTTCTTTCTTTCTTTCTTTCTTTCTTTCTTTCTTTCTTTTTCTTTTTTCTGTCTTTCTTTCTTTTCTCTTGCGCCATTCTGTCAAATGTAAAAAAAGACCCCCGTACACTGCAACCTGCAGGCTGAAGGTGTTATTATTACTCGTACTTTCTGTCTGTGTGACCAGCAGATTTTACCAGATAAAAGTAATTAGGAAAGAGAATCTCTGTCGCCGGGTCCTGTAATGAGGGCTGAAGTGTGTCCAGGGCTCTGCCACCTCTCCCCCGCTAAATGACTTCCTTGCTTGACACCGAGTCCAGAATAGATTCATTATAGGAGGGCATGATGGCAGTCAATGATTTAGTCATCATTAACTGGCCCCAATGACAGCCGCAGCCGTGCAAACCATGCAAACCGAGGCTTCGTAGGTAGAACGACCGTCCTGTAACGGAAAAGGTCACAGGTTTCTATACCGCGTCGTCCGACACGTGCCTGTCAGCTACGTCTCCCGTCGAGCCGTGTTTTTTAGCAGAACATTCAACGTCTGCTTCCTCTCTCAGTCTCTCGATGCGACTTGAGCTAAATAAGAGTGTCGGTCCATATGCTTGAACTATAAAATGTTGTGTAAATGGCTACCGACAAGCAGCCTGTTCCAACGACACCAAGGTTCCCGGGAGTATTTTGTCCATTTATTTGTAACGTCGACATTTAAAAATAGCTGGGTTCCACACGGCTCCACTCATTCAGTCGGTCAGAGAATTGACAGAGTAATAGATAACTTCATTGGATTAGAGAAAAACAAGAAAAAAACTGTATACATATTAGCTAAGTAAAGAACTACGATGTCCATCCATATGTCCATCCATATACAGTATATATATATATATATATCCCTGTCAAACAACAATAAAAACATCACTAAGACCTTTGTTGAGCAATGCCTGGATGTGAGACACACTGTTGAGATACTAATAAGTTATGTTTGAAACATTAATAAATACAGAAACATCTGAGATACAGTGTGAAAGTCATGGAACGGGTGTGAAGCCATCCTGTGTGTGCTAGATAAGAATTTTCTAAGAACATTGTCAACATTGAATGGATGATTATTCCTGCTCTAACCCGAGAAACGCACTGTGGTACAGAGAGCTTGCAACTTGTTACCGAGGCCTCCATTTTACAAGTTAAAGTGGCAATCGCGAAGATCTCTGAAGATTTTTATTTAAATAAATGTCTGTTAAGTCACTATCTATCGCCGAATAAGGTAATGGACACAATGGTGATTGAGTCTATGGCCCACTAATGAAAGCCCTTGCATTTGCAGTATTATGAGTATTAAGAACCGGGTGTCTGTGGCGGCCATGCATTCAAATTAGCGTTAGTGACGCATTTTCCATTTGAAGTGAGGTCCAATTACACACCTGCAATTACCGCTTTTCACCATAGGTGCCGCCAAAGACAAGAGATCTTCGAGATTGCCACTTTAACCTTTCCAGCTAATATAGACCACAAACTATAGACCAGAAACTGTGCATTATGCTCTCTGCCTGTGTCGTCTGCAGCTGATGAGCGCCGTCAAGAAGGGCCAGGTCTCTGACAGCCGCCTGGCCATCCTGCTGAAAACGGCCGAGGAGAGTCTGGACATGAGGGGCCCCGTTACGGTGGACCGCAGCGGGGGTGGAGTCTGAGCCCAAGCCCGGGTCTCCCACC
>OMKK01088045.1:0-14172 GCA_900302305.1 Polymixia japonica
CTACCTCCACTACCTCCCCTGCCTACCCTATCTCCCCTACCTCCCCTGCCTACCCTACCTCCCCTGCAAGGATAAAGGGAGAAAAAATATTGTCACGGTCAGACTGAACTGAGGAAACACTTTTTTTTTGCATTACATTGCATTTACATGTAACACATTTAGCAGATTCTCTTATTCAGAATCACTTACAGTACATGTGCAACATCAGAATAAACGTTATAAGGACTGCAAGGGTCACAACAACAGTGCCCAGATAATAGAATATGAGAAAAAACAAGAGGCAAGCAGATTTTCCGATTTAGAAAAGAAAAAGATTCTGTCTGCAAATACGTCAGCAGGCGAGATCAAGTGTTTCTTGAAGTACAAGAATGACACATGATACAGTGAAATTCCTTGACTTCGATCTCTGTCTGTCTCCAGAGGGCAGGGTCTGATAAACTTGTATCTCCAAATATCCTCCCAAAAAACAAATACTGTCTCCTTTTCCATCTTTCTTCTAACCTAACTGCTTCTTCATCCTTCAATAACTTCTTAAGGTATTCCCTCTAAGAAATATGCCATGCAAAAGAGAAAAGTTAGTTAGACTAGTTTGTAGACTACTATATGCTATGTGCCTTTGTATATTATTGTATGTTATAGTTCAGTCAAGTCTCTTGGTTGCCTCCTTCTTGTCCCTTATCCTTTTACAGTGCCATGCATCCTTACTCCACAGGCCTTTATTTACCTTTCTTCATGAGCTGTATGTAACTCCAGTAGATCAGGTTACACATCTGAACTGAAACTGAATGTTGGTTCTGCCTGACTCCTCTCTCCTGACAGTATTCCTTTCAGATCCCTATCAAGCTGACAGACGCGGGACTGAAGTGAGTTACCAGTATTGTTAACTTGATAGATAGGAAAATTCCCTTTATATTCCCTCTATAAAGGTTTAACCCTTAAATGGGCAAGCACATATAAATATGTTGGAAAATTAATTAATTGCTATTTTCTAATGTATCTAGGCTAAAATTACTGATTTGACATGATGACATGATTCAAAATTTTCTTTCAAAATATGACATTTATTGGCCAATTTGCACTCTGTATCTCCCGAGATACATTGCCCATTTAGGGTATACATTTAACTTTTTTTAATAGTTCATGTGCCAACTTTTAAAACATGTTCTAAACAATTAATTAGCTACTTTCTTAATGTTTTGCATGAAGTTTTAAAAACATATATTAAAAAAGTGAAGAAAAACCAAATATAGTTATTCACATATGTTTTGAACACTGGAAACAAATCAAATCTTTGAATAAACAACGGGCTATTAACATTTATAAACAAAACTTCTGTGTTGGAATTATGTAAAATCCTCCCCTTTACTGTTTTTCTGACCTCTTTCTGTTCAAGTCTATAAAAGAGATCAATGAATTCTTACAATGGAAGGAATCAGATCAAATATTTAAGAACGTTTCTTAACAGGTGGTTTCCAAAGTAGAATCACATATCTATCTATCTATCTATCTATCTATCTATCTATCTATCTATCTATCTATCTATCTATCTATCTATCTATCTATCTATCTATCTATCTATCTATCTATCTATCTATCTATCTATCTATCTATCTATCTAGCTGCCTACCTGCCTGTCTACATCACTGCCAAAGAAGTGGTCATAGTTGTTCTTTGAGTACACAGCACTCTTCTTTTAGAAATACCCTTATTGACCTAATTTTTTCTGATTGTGTTTTTCTGCTGCAGTAACTACTGTAAGTCAACAACCATCCAGATCCACACTGTGTTTCTGCACCTGCAGTAAGTATTCATATGCATTCACTGGGTGGTCGACCCATATTTTCGGGGTTTGTTTATATGTAATTGTACTTATCAGTTTAAATCCACTGCTCAAGAAATGTCCCCAAAACTGTTTTATAGATGATTATTAGGCTAAACAAACCCTACTAGCAAACACCATCTTGTTTAGGGTAACTCTGTGGGGTCAGAGAGTAAGAAACTAAATAATTTATGTTTATTTAAAAGTTTATTTGTATAGCACTTAATCATATTTCAGTCTCAATGGACTTCACAAGACCACAATTAACAGACAAATGACACCCCCTGACCTTAACCCTCAATCAGACAAGGAAAAACTCCCACAAAACCTTGTTAGGAAAACAATTTAAGAAGCCTTGGGAAAGGATACAAAGGAGGGGTCCCCCATCCAGGACAGTGAGGCATGCAATAGGTACCAAGTGGGCAATTTATAACTGATGGAAGTTACAAATAGGACGTTAACAAAATGTACAATTGGACCAACAGCACAGTAGCAAAGAATAAGGAAATAAGAGTCTCTGGTGGGGCCGACATTGTAACAAGGTTAACACAGTTCTATTCATTGTGCCCCTCAGTATTGTTATTAGGTGGGTGGACTGGGTTTACTCTCAACTACAACCCCATCTATAAGGTCAGAGTGAGAAATTAGCTTAGTTCAGGAGCGGGACTGGGTTGGAATTATGTAAAATCCTCCCCTTTACTGTTTCTCTGACCTCTTTCTATTCAAGTCTATAAAAGAGCTCAATGAATTCTTACAGTGGAAAGAATGGGATCAAATAAGACCATTCCCTAAGACCAATTAAGACCAGCATTTCTTAAACAAGTGGTTTCAGAAGTGGGATCCACGGCCCCCAAGGGGTCCATGAAAAAGACTAAAGGGGGTCTTCATGAAAATGAAAGATAGTTTACACTTACACTAATAGTATTGTTTCATTTGCTGTACATTTATGCAGTTTGAGAATAACTAAGAATTACTATTTTGATTGTAACCTTTCCCACTAAAGACAAAAGTCAGATGTTAGTGGGTTTTTTGTCCAGTGGGAAAAGGGCTTAAGTGTCATTATCAGGGGAGAGAGGGCTGAGGTTGACCCCAGAGGATAGAAGAATAGTCTTTTATGTGCCTGGTGACTCGTGACCCAGTTTTCACTGTGATACACCGTGATACTAACACTCACATGATTCTCCTCGTGAAAGCATTAGACATGGTGCCAATGTGTTTCAATGTAGTACTTGAGAAGACAAATTGAATTGAAGTTTTAAAGACAGTCTGTGATACAGCAGGGAATGAACCAGACCGAGACAAATGGGGAATTTTATAAAGTTTACCTAATCAATAATAATGAATATAATAAATAAAAATAACCAAATAATATATTTGAATACACAAATATGAACTCCAATAATCATTAAGAAATATCAGCAGTAAAATTAATAATACTAAATTGATAAACGGAAAACATAAAAATCATTAATTGTCTTAAATGTTGTTTGTATGTATTATGTAATGTATTATGTCAACAGAATCAAAGGTTAATGACCTAGGTGTCAGCAACCAACACACACACACACACACACACACACACACACACACACACACACACACACACATACATACATACATACACTGTTTGAGAGTCCTTGTTAAAAACCCAAATAATGTGTATTAATAATATTTGTATTGTGTCCCCCTATTCCTCAGAATGGCCATGACAGTGTACTACCTGGCTCACTTTGAGCAGCTCTCCCTGGACACATACGAGTACATAGACTGTGGAACCAACACCACCATACCCCATAGTGTTAACCCCTCCCCTCCCTGATGAAGGAACAGATAGATGGATGGATCGATGGTTGGATGAATACAAAAATGGATGGATGGATGGATGGTAGATAGATGGATGGATGATAGATAGATGGATGTAGATGGATGGATGGTAGATAGATGGATGGATGATAGATAGATGGATGTAGATGGATGGATGGATGGATGGTAGATAGATGGATGGATGATAGATAGATGGATGTAGATGGATGGATGGATGGATGGTAGATAGATGGATGGATGATAGATAGATGGATGTAGATGGATGGATGGATGGATAGATGGATAGAGAGCCAGACAGATAAACAGCCAGAGAGAAATGGCAAACCAATGGATGGATTAATGAGTGACTAAATGAAGGATGGACAAACACCCTGTTTTAACCTGATTGATGATGGACTTATAAACAAACTGGGTAGATTGACAGATGGATATTGATGGGTATTGTGAAGGAAGGATGGATGATTTTCACCCACTGTTTTCATCATTTCTGTCATATCTTTTTTTTTTTAAAATCATTATCACAATAGGTATTACTGCAGTTTGTTATTTGCAAGAGGCAATAACAAGAAGAGGTCTTCTGATAAATGCTGTGCAGGTTCCCTGTCCTAATCAAGTTGCACATTTAGAAAATCATTCATTGTATTGAAACGGTACAAACAAAAAGCATCAACTTTCTTTCTTTCAACTTTTTTGGTGAAATCCTTCCTTATTTTGCCATAGGTGGGTGTGGGTGGAGGGAGATCAAGATGTCTCCTTTTGAACCAATTATCCTTATTGGGGAAAAAAAAAGATGTAAAAAAAATTATAATTGCAAACACTCAACTACAGCCTTTGTAGCTTTGAGAACAGCAAGTGTAAATAAGTCTCCTAATTCTTGCTTACATTGTAGATGCAACAAATGCCTGTTTTTCAATCCTGTTTGTTTCTCACATTAGGGTTGTCACATCATTGTGTTTATTTGGGAGACTGTATCTGTCTGGTGTCATGGTGGGCCACCCACAAATAAGTGAAGGCAAGGTTCATATTAACCTGAGGTTATAAAGTCTTAAAAGGAATTCTGAAGAAGAATGTAAATGACAAGCCATGTGATATTGTGTCTAATGTGAATGCAATGCAAGCCAACTTGTAGCTCATTGTTTTATTGAGGCAAGACAGTGGGGTTGGAATGTATTCTTTTTTTTAACACAGCTACCGTGACGTTTCCATGCATTTCTTTTCTCTCTTTTCTGAATCCAAATTAAAGTAGAAACAACAAGCTTTTGCTAATTCTACCATGTTTATCATTGTTCTGCACATTTCTGTCTCTGACTACATGCATTAGTCTTTGCTGTCGCTGTTAAACTAGCTAACCACAACCTTTTAAATCCGGTGGGTAGGGATTTTAGAATGATTACTGTAACCACGTTAGGAATGCACCAATACCCTTTTTTCACTTAACTTGATTTACTTGATTTACTGGCTAATACTGAGTTCTGATCCATTTATCTGGGGTTGTTGGACAAAACTCAAATATCACCTAATGTCCTCATTTAGAGAGATCTACCACCCTTCTGTGTCTGAAAAGAGTAGAAAAATAAGTCACTTGACATTTTGCACTGGGCTCTTGGTGTTATTAAAAACTACTACAGATTTTGGTACTAACTTGGTAGTAGCCAGATATCTGATACTGGTTTTGGTGCATCCCTAACCACAGCTATTCTGGAAATGAGAAAATATTCACTGTGGTTTACACTGATTTGTTGTGTTAAAAGTGTAAATTTCAAGGTCAAGAGTTTGTAATACGTCTTTAGTTATTGAATTATACTATTCAAAATGTTATAGATCTGTTGTTTACTAAAGAGACTGATGTACCTTGAATCCACCTTTTCATAATATCCTGTTTTCTCTGTCAAATTAAATGTCATGAGATTATTCTGCAATAATGTGATTCACCCACGACATCTAATTCAACTGTTGCACTGTTCACTCCTTGTAAGGTGCTCTGGGCAAGCGTTTCACCCTTGTCTTAATTACTTGTTTGATGCTGTGGTGGCTCAGTGGTTTGCATTGTTGCCTCACAGCAAGAAGGTTCCCTGACCGTCTTAAGTCCTTTCTGTGTGGAGTTTGCATGTTCTCCCCGTGTTTGTGTGGGTTTCCTCTGGGTACTCTGGTTTCCTCCCACCATCAAAGACATGTATGCTAGGGTTAATACTCCTGTCAGTGCCCCTGAGCAAGGCACTGGCAAAAAGAACTGGAGCTGGGCGCTGCAGGGCGGCTGCCCAGTGTTCCTAGTGTGTACAGGATGGGTCAAATGCAGAGAAGCAATTTCATTGTACTCGTAAGTGTACAATGACAATAACGGGAATTCTATTCTGTTCTAATGTGAATCAATCACTAGATGGAGCCAACATGCTTCATGTAGCAGTTGCATGACGTAAGGACAGTCAAGTCAGTCAGTCTTGTAGGTGAAACAGCGTAAAATATAGTCATACATTTCATCGTCTAGAATTGTCCTTAAACATTCCATGACCTTACGGACAAAATGTCTAGCCATCAGGTCAAAGAAAATTTACCATTTACAAGAACTTTTCCAGTCATTGTTATTGTATTGATGTTTATTGTGCTTTCTCATTGCAAGGTTGATGATGATTTACACTCATTGCAATCTGGATTAGAGGATCAGTATGGGATCAATATGCAAGTCAAATGGGAAAAAGGAGGAGACTGATCTAGATCTCCCACCCCACCCTCTACTGTGAAGTCATAGTCAGTTTATTTTTGACTAATCATAAAACTATGATAACCATAGCTGGTCACGTTCAAAGCAGAGCGAACATCCAAACATGTCCCAGTAGTCCAGCTGTGAGTTAGTTATCCTTTTCCTTGAGAGAGAAAATCCAGTTGCTCTTCACCATTGCTGGGAATACTGTACCGACTGTAGAGATAAACAGTTATCATTCCGCTTAGAAGACCACCATACACAAACTTAGAAATACAACACAGTTGGTAAAATATTAGGAACACATGCCCTTTCCATCAAATTCACTGACCAGGTGAGTTAAAGTGTGGAGGGGAGGGGGTGTACAAGTAGGGGAAATGATGGGTTAGAATACAAGTTTAAACCCTAATAACATAATGAAACAAGAAACTGGTTGTTCAATGTAGATTGCAGGTCCATATCCAGGAACCAGGTCTTGTACTCTGAACCACCTGACCATACTTACTGAGTATCTGTTGAGAATCTTGGCTCTGTATTGGACAGGGCTCCTTAGGTTGCCCTGACATTGGGGGCATTGGCTCACAGCTGGAAAGAACATAGTAGAGAGCATCATAGGAAGTGTGTCATCTGCAAACCTTCCCTGAATAGATTAACTGGGAGTTTAAAGTGTTTTATTTATCATGTAGACAGTATAACACAGGGTCATTCTGAACAGTGAAATTCTTAAGACATGGTGAGCGAGAGTCACAAATAAGGCCAAAAATAGCAAAAAAATTATACATAACAGTAAAACACTAGCAGCAGTTCCAGAGACTGTGAACTGCACTGTTTAACTTATCAACCCTCTTTGTACACACTTTCAATTCAGTTAGAATTAAACAAATAGAAATCTACCCACACTTTAAGAATTGAGCTGATACTCTTATCCAGAGCAACTTACAATGAATGAGCAGGTAGGGCTTCATTGTCTTGCCCAAGGTCAATTTAGAAGGACGTATGGCTAGTTTGGGGGTTGAACTTGTGACCTTTATGTTATGGGCCAGTCACGCTATCCAGTAGGCCACTCCCTACATACAAACATTGGGAAGTGGCTTGATTGATATTTTTCCCTTCACTTCTTCACATACAGTATTACCTACAGTTTATTTTGCTCAAGATAAATCCCCCAAAGCACTCCCTTCCCATAATGGGAATCAAGTCCTGGCCGCCTGGATGAGAACCAGGAAGTCTGACCACTAGACCATATGGGAACAGAAACAAGCCTAAAATAATACATATAAAACTTAAGGTTATTCACATAACCCCGGTTCTCTGAGTAATATGAGTGAGATGTCTCACTATGGCGTGCATCCCATAGTGAGACATCGAGTGAATATTATGAAAGAGAACATATTCTTTCCATTCATTCTCATCAGGCCTGTGTAGAGTGTGACCTGGGTGTTGCCTACCAGTAAATCTCAGGTTTCCAATCCCTCTGTCTCCTGATCCAGGCCATTTGAGACACACAGAGTGTCCTACATGAATTATTCAGCATTTCTCATTCTAATGGGAACACTCTGGAGCATGACAACCTACCTACTGTGTGTGTGTGTGTGTGTGCGTGTGTGTGTGTGTGCGTGCATGCGTGCGTGCGTGAAAGTTTGTGTTCTTTTGAGCATTAGTAAGATCTTTATAGGTATTCAGGACTTCAGAATATGAAGCTAAGTCTAGTAAAACCTGGTTGAATAATTTTGCTCTAATGATATTCTCCCTTGGTGGAAAAAACACCAGGACACTGAATGCACAAAACATGAGAGTCAGCTGCTCTACAGTTGGAGCAGAGCAGGTGACTCCAGGTGAAAGCTATGATCCGTTATTGATTCCACTGGTTTAATCCACTTCAGTCATGAAGAAGACATGGAGATGATGGGAGGCCCATATGAAAAAGATCTGTAAAAATAATCTAAAATGTACAATGTTTGTGTATGTTTAGGTTTTCTCATTATGGCCCCTTTCATACACAAACATTATATGTTCATCAAATTATAAAAACTGTGCATGAAAGGGGCCATAATCATGTAAGAAAACATACACAAACATTATACATTTTACAACATACAGTATATGATTTTTACAGATCTTTTTCATATGGGCCGGACAGGTTAAAGGAAGATTTGTAAGCCTTAAGGTAAGTTAGGCGTTGTTCAAAACAGGGTGTAGCTCAATATTTATAGAGGCTAAAGAGGTTAATACTGAAGAGAATAATTAATAAAACAAACTAAAAAAACCATATATGGCACTTTTTGTGTTACAGCAGGTAACTTTAGTTGACAAAATGCTAACACTTGACTAGACTCTATATATTATATAAAAAGCTTGTCTAGAAAGTGGTTACACACACACACTACATCTTTGAAAAATGCTTTAATTAGAGTAGCTATGAATTAGTCAGTAATCTGTGTTAACAAGGTCATGGGACTCTGTGTGCGTGTGTGTGTGTGTGTGTGTGTGTGTGTGTGTGTGTGTGTGTGTGTGTGTGTGTGTGTGTGTAAGCATGTGTGTACATGTACAGTACTTGGATGGATTGATGCATACACTTGTTCATATTCAGTAGCTTTAACATGCAAATGTCCTCTTAGCATTGTGTTTTTGTTGTTGGCTTAGCTAATGAGACCACTCAACTGTCTCCAAGTGTTAGATACCTTTCAGGATATTCATGAACTAAACACAGCCAACAGTTAGACCATTGATTTCTCTCTGTTGGGGTCAACAGGGGCTATTAGCTGTGCTTGTAAAGTAATTTTTTCTCTATGGATGTGTGTGTGTGTGTGTGTGTGTATGAACAGCTTAGCTATATAATCATGTCTACAAATGATCCAATGTGAACTTAAATGTCAACAAATAGTTGGTTCTCTGGTCAGTTGTTTGGTTGGATTCCGAGCAGAAGAGGATTAATTGTCTATATTGTCTATATCTGAAAGAAGTGAAACATCCTGGAGGAGCTGCCAAGGGACAGGCAAGTCGATGGGATGCAAAATTCTTTACTAAACAAACTTAAACAGTGATCTAGGTAAAATAAAGAGATAGATTTTGATACCTGCTTGTTGTTCTATTGTGTATGAATCTGCTGTTGCTTTGGAGCTGGACCCTGAAAAGTCCTGTAACAGCTGTCATGATGGAGGAGAGGGATGTAGATTTACTCAAACACAAACATGACACAAATGAAACACAAACATTACAAATACTCCAAACTCACAAAAAAACCTAAGACACAACATGCACTTAAAAGCTGATGCTCAAATCTCCCCAGGGTTATAATGGGAAAGTTTCATTTATTTTAAATACACAAAGAGCAGAAAATGCTCAAGCATACCGTAAACTTAAAAAAACTCTTGCAAGCCAGATTATCTGGTTTACAAGGTTATTCAAACAAAGCACAAAACATAGTTTAACAAAGGACATCACAAATACAGCACATGAGAAACATCAATTGTGAAAAGGGTGCCATATTTGATCAGAGCCTTAAGGGACAATACAGTAACTTGTTTTGTTTTGATTTGTTTTGGTCCTTTACTAATTCCTTTCGCTCTTTCTTTCTTGAGCAAGTCAATTCCTAAAGATGCCCATTAGGATAATACTTAATTCTTGATATTTGAGCCTCACCTCCCCTCTGTGTATCAATGACCGAGATCAGTAGCCAGTATACCAAGTGACCTAATACTGGCGTTCTTCTGGTGCAGTAGTTTTCAAACATTTCTTACTGGAAACCTACTGTATATGTCCAAAATAACTTTTTTCATCATCTGTTTCATCCAAAACATATGTTAGAGAGAAGTAATGGTCCCCTTTCATCAAACAAGGTTTTATAAGGCTCTGAGTGAGCAGCTTTCATTCAAATGAATGGGCGGCCATTTTCCCGTTCATCCTTCAGTTATTATAGAACCTCCTTGGTTATTGCCATGGAGTCCTTGCCATGTTCATACGCCATAGTGAGGGTGCAGAGTTCAAATTGTTTGATAACAGGAGAAACAAATATGCAATGCATTATTTTGTTTTTCCAGTTCAAAGCTGACTTGGTGAATGTTGATTTGCAAAGCGGCGAGGAACACAAATTACAAAATGTAAACTACCACAAGACGATAACAGTTGAATGTAAGTTCACCACTTATAAAGGCTACGTTCATATATGCTTAAAGTGTAGTTATTACTAGTTATTACACTACTGGATTGAACGAGTGATTAGCCCACGTTAAGACTTAAGCGTTAGCGATTCTAGTGACGATTCTCTCTGACCAATCAGTAGTCTGCAGTGGTTTCACATCACCTTTTGGTATCGCTTCAGCTCGCTTGGAACCTTAACGGAGGTGATACCAAAAATATCTGTCTATCTATCTGGGTACTATGCCCAATAGAAAACCAGAAAAGGCGAGTAGAGTCGAGTTGAGCCGGTACTATGCGGTGGAAAAGGGCCATAAGGCAGTTTTTCTTGCCAGGCCCTGAATGCATCTTGGATATCAGCGGCCGGACACAGCAGCCTGTCAAATTAGCACAGGAAATAAGCTTCACCCCACACAGGAGTGTCGCATGTCCCAGCTCAGTTTCCAATCACCTCCACTGTTGTTCAATAATGGAACAGGTGAGGTGGCCTGCCCATACTGTAAACAGAGAGTCATTTAAGTTTAACAGAATTGCTCTGATCTTCCGAGAGATGTCTGTCTCTCGAGATAGCTATCCAGCAAAACTCTAACCTAAGGTAACCACTGTTTTGTCTTGCTTTGCTACACTGCCACTACATTGTTGCACTGTTCTGTGGTGCCTACATCTGTAGCGACCAACACCTAAAACCTCAGCCTTATGGGTAACATAGCCCTGCTGTTGCATAAAAACCTTGTAACTTTTATTTTGGTCATTTTCATGTTTATTACTTGAATTGAAAGTTTACATGGTCCTTTTATGGGTTGAGTTTCATCACCTCAGAGGCCATGACAAAAGGCCATTCATAACCCAATAAAGTCAATATGAATATGAATGATGGTGATGAATAACATGAAAGTAGTGAGGCTTTCACCCAGTAGCAATGACACACATGTTGTTTACCTGCTGCTTGTCTCTGGCCGTCCTGCGGTCCACCACTGACTGACGGCGTCTGGCCTCCCAGTGCATAGCCGACATCCTGCTCTACAACACCTGGGGCAGGGGAACCATCAACTGAGGAGACACAGTTAAAGATACTACTAGTTATTTGATCATCAAAGTAATTGGTAGTTCTGTTCAGGAGCTTGACTTGACTGACGAGGTTAATAGTTTGTTAACAAGGTTAATAATTTGTCTGCAGCACTATTTTTTCACTAATTTTGCTCTTTGTTATACATTGCATATAGCTTTTATTTTTTATTTATTTTGATTTTGCTCATAGTCACAGTTACCTGTGAAAGAGTGCTTCTAAATTCTCTAAATGCTTCTAAAAAGTGCAATTTCTACACTTAATATTCTCTCTAAATAATAATAATAATAATAATAATAAATTTTATTTGTACCGCACTTTACATTCCTGGGAATCTCAAAGTGCTAAATGCCCTTCTCTCATCTGTAATTCTGTTTTGCACTATCAATGTTGGTCCATCTGGGGCCAGATACAGATAGCGATGTAGTTAGGCTGACTTGTCTGTAGATTGAGATGCATCAAATAGACCCAGTGGCTACCAGCTGACTGACTCCTAGTCATGTTAGGAGTTCGTTTTTTTCTATCTCTAATATTGCTGTTTTTATACCCCTAAGAGGGTACAAATCATCTTGGGACTTGGATCTAACAAGTAGGTTACCTGAAACACTTTAATCAACTACCACAGCTGTCAGTTATTCCAATTGTTGTTCCCTTTCTCATATTGCAGTAGGGTTACCCTCAGCGCAGTGACAGCTACTCTAACCTGGTATACTCCACTCATGTTAATAGTTATTCTGACTGAAGACAACAGACTGACACTCTTTTTGTTGTCACATAAGACACATAAAGCTCATCTTTAAAGTTAGTATGACTCAGCTGGAAGGTGACTTTTCGACAGGTATCTGATATAGTGTAATCTCATAACATCTGTTGTTGCCACATAATGTAGCCTAGATCAATTATTGAACAAGGAAAATGCAAACCCTAGCAAACCGGCTATTTTCCAGACGACTGACAAAACAGACAAACACAGGGACTGGCGTAAAAATGACGAGCGAGCAAAAATGACATCTTTTTACTCACATCAGTTCCTCCCTGGAGACAAAAGAGCCTGCTGAAGTTCCTTTGGAGGATGCAGGTTGAGAGCTATCTCCCTCTGTTGTCCTCCTCTGTCTCTGTCTTTCTGTCTTTCCTTCACTCTCTCTCCCTCTCTCTCTTTTTCTCCTTCCTTCTAAGTCTTTCTGTCTCACTGAGTCCCTCTCTACAATTTTTCTTTTTCACTCCTCCTCTCTATTTAACTCTCTCTCCCTATCTCTCTCTCCTTGTGTGTGTGTGTGTGTGTCTTTCTTCATTGTGTCCAACAGATTTTGCTTAACCATAGTGACTATGACCAAAAGCTGTGAAATCAAACACTAAACAGATGAATTGGCTCATTCTGCCCCCTGCTGGGTGAAATATGCACCCACTGTGCACTGTCACTGTCTGCATGCTGGGACTTGCCCATATACAGGTGAAACTCAAAAAATTTGAATATCGTGCAAAAGTTCATTTATTTCAGTAATTCAACTTAAAAGGTGAAACTAATATATTATATAGACTCATAACACACAAAGTGAAATATTTCAAGCCTTTATTTGTTATAATTTTGATGATTATGGCTTACAGCTTATGAAAACCCCAAATTCAAAATCTCAGAAAATTAGATAGATAGATAGATAGAGCTTTAATCGCCACACGACCAGAGTCGGTGGAAAATTAGAATATTACATGAAATAAAAAAAAAGGATTTTAAATACAGAAATGTCAGCCCTCTGAAAAGTATAATCATGCATATTATGTACTCAGTACTTGGTTTGGGCCCCTTTTGCATGAATTACTGCCTCAATGCGGCGTGGCATGGATGCTATCCGCCTGTGGCACTGCTGAGGTGTTATGGAAGACCAGGATGCTTCAATAGCGGCCTTCAGCTCTTCTGCATTGTTCGGTCTCATGTCGCTCACCTTTCTCTTGGCAATGCCCCATATATTGTATATTGTATATATATAGTGGCCTGGTGCCAGCGAAACCACCTCCGGATTAATGCCAGAAAAACCAAAGAGCTGGTAGTGGACTTTCGCCGGCGCAAAACTTTCTCCCTCACCGGTGAACATCCAGGGAATGGACATTGAGATAGTGGACTCTTACCTGGGTGTTCACCTAAACAAGAACCTGGACTGGACTGTCAACACACAGGCCCTATATAAGAAGGGCCAAAGCAGACTCCATCTGCTGCGGAGTGTACAGATGGAGTGCAGGAGCTTTTTCTTCCACACTTTCCCCTTCCACTTAACTTTCTATTAATGTGCTTTGATACAGCACTTTGGGAACATCCAACTTGTTTTGCAATTACCTTTTGAGGCTTTCTCTGCTTGTGGAGGGTGTCAATGATGGTTTTCTGTACAACTGTCAGGTCAGCAGTCTTCCCCATGATTGTGAATTCTACTGAACCAGACTGAGACACCTTTTAAAGGCTCAGGAACCCTTTGCAGGTGTTTTGGATTAATTAGCTGATTAGAGTGTGACACTTTGAGCCTAAAATATTGAACCTTTTCACAATATTCTAATTTTCTGAGATTTTGAATTTGGGGTTTTCATAAGCTGTAAGCCATAATCATCAAAATTATAACAAATAAAGGCTTGAAATATCTT
>OMKK01088077.1:0-17172 GCA_900302305.1 Polymixia japonica
AAACCCACAGGTACACACACACACACATACACATATACACACACACACACACACACACACACACACACACACACACACACACACCACAAGAACTTCAAGGCCCTACCTCTGCCTTTTGAGAGATGCTGTAGTCCCCAGCCCTCAAAGTAATTACACTTAGCTAAAACCTCTTTAATTAGCTGAGCTTTAGTGCTTTCATTAGCTTAGCATTAGACCAACGTATCACTGCCGCCAGCGCACAATGCTTAGATTCCAGACAGCCAGAGCGGCAGTTTGGATCAGTTTAATGATAAGTCTACTTCTACTTATCTGCTGCCAGTACCAACATAGGGTAGGTTTTGGGTGGGTGGCTGGGTTGGGACAGACAGACTGAAAAAAAAATGAAACAAAAAAGGAAGAGCTAAAAAAGAAACAACGAAGGAATAAGGAAGGAAAACAATTAAGATAATATAGAGGGTTGTGAAGATAATGCATCTTAGTAAATGATACGTGGAAAAATACAATAAATCTGTGTTTATGCCGGGATGCAATTAAATGGTACACTGTAACTTTGTGTCTATTTTAAACACTGCGATGCAATCTTCCTTTTAAAGCTATTAATGTTACTCAATAGCAGCTGGATCGTTTCATTCAGCCCTCACGTAAAAGCTAAAGAAATAAAATGAGCTCTACGCCGCGGGTGAAGACGGGGCAGCTCAAGCTCTCTAGTCTAACACGGGACTAGACAGGCAGGGGGATGAGAAGAAAACACACAGATCTCTGCGATTACGCCTCTTGTCTTCAAGCCAGTCTGTTCAGCTCCAGCTTGTTGGACAAACCACAAGCGTGTGGTTGTGTTCGGTTGCGTTTGTGTGCCAACGTTTGCCCATGTCCGAGTGTGACTGGCGTCTTTCCTCCTCTATTGTTCGTGTAGTGGTTATCTTACATGAGACACACACCAGCAATCACACAAGAGCACACACCCCATTCCCACTGACCCATGGTCCATGTGCTCTGATGACATCGCAGTTATTGATGACATTGCCCTAATGCAGTGGCTATGGTATGGATTTTAGCTGGAAGGGTGTTGGAGTGGTCAATTTGATGGGAGGACAGAACAGAAAGGTAGATTTGTGTGTGTGTGTGTGTGTGTGTGTGTGCGTCTCTGTGTGAGCACTCTTAAAGGCTGCACCAAATGGAATCTGAAACTGCACTACAACTGCATTACATCACCAGAACATCACTATAAGCCACTATATGTACGCTAGTCTGACCAGAATGTCCATATACCCGCTTAAATAGCACTATATCTCCCCTCAGCCTCTTTTCCTTACTGCTGCAGCTACAGTTAGTGAACAGGTATAATATCCATTACAACCCACTTTCCCTCCAATCCCCAAACAGCGAGGCAGCTACTCAAGAGCTCCTCGACTCACAGTCCATTAGGAGTCAATGGGTTGTGGTCTATTGGCAAAAACGTAACCTGATCCATAAGTCCCTAAACAAACCAAACAAGGCCCAAAGGGCAGGGAAGCTATTGGTTAGTGGCTATTAGCAGACAAGATGGTTTAACCAATCAATATGCTGTTCGTTTGGCAGCAGCTTGTTGCTCTTGGCAAATCAAGAGTATTCTATAGGGCTCTGTGAGGAGAAACTGATGTAAACAGTACTTCAAAGATCATGCCCAATGCATTTTCCAGTATCAGAAATTTGTTACAATTAAGATTTTTTCTGCTTTAAAATATGTGGTTATCTTTTATCATTATTTGGCTTTTGTAGCTTTTTTGGAAACCAATTCTATAGATAAATTATTCCATAAGCACCAGTTCGAACTGCTCATAACTTGCAACCAAAGTTTAGAAAATCTATTTTAGTACAACACAAATGACAGACTCTCTCTTCTCGGTGCTAATCCCCACTGTGACCCCTCACCTGATTGGGTAGTCGGCGGCACTAAGGTTGATGAAGAAATCCCAGGACCAGTCGGCCATTTTGAGAAGGTCATCCATGCTGCGTAGGTACATACTCAACAAGCTGGCCCCACCCCAGATGGTTGACATCCGCCAGGGAGTCACAAGGACGTTAGAGTACTGGTTGGCTACTGTTAACACCTCTCTGTGGAGGTACTTAGATCGCTGTAGGAAGGAAAAGGAGGAGAAAAAGTATTAGAGGAGGCAAAAAGGTTCAAATGTAGGTAAAATAAAGACAAAACAAAAAAAGAAAGAAATAGATAAGCCATTACTAAGGTTGTATGTGAATTAGGCCTGGAAAAATATGCTGCTATGTGCGATATTCTGACGAAGATCATATTTCACTGAAACTTTGCAAAGTCTTTTTGTTATCTTAACATAAAATAACTTAAAAAAGATGACCCAACCTAACAATGACTCACAAGAAACTGGGGAGTCAAGACTGTCATGATAATGTAACATTATCATTATATTATCGTCTTCAAGTAAAATTTCCTGGAGTTACCTTGGTGACAGTGAATTGGAAATGAACTTTGAAAACACCGTGGCCCATAATTATGAAGGGAGCTTACATGCTCAGCCTCACAGTTAATTATTTCTAAGTTGATCGTACCCCTGAGGTCATTCTCACATCCCAGCTGAATGCATGTATCCTCATTCAAAGGAAATCTCTGCAGGTCATAGACACAGACAATGAAATACTAAGCAATTGTGTGTATTACTTTTTAAACTTGCCGTCATTTTGCTTTTTTAATATACTTTCAAGCCTGATAAATCACAACCTGTAATGCTGCCATATTTTTTGTCAGGGAGCGTGTTTTGTTTATGAGGATGCAGTGTGTTAAAGGTAAAATAAAAAAATAATCTTGTAATAGTATCAGTATGAGGAAGAGAGAAGTGCAGGCAAATGGGGGTTGAGTTACAAGTGAGATGTGTTGTCGACGGGGGTCTAGGGCGCGGTCTGCGCGGGTCTGACCTGGTCTACGTGGATGTAGTAGTAGTGCGAGGTGTGGTAGATGGCTTTGAAGAGGCGCTGGAACTGACGCGAGGCCCGGCCATGGACCACCAGGACAAAGGCAATCCGCACGGGCACGGCGGGGGCAGCCTCTGAGGGGTCCTCATCCCACTGTACATTCACATTTGCCTTATCTGGACAGAGGAGACGAGGGCGTTAGCTGAATGTAGAGGGCCAAACGTACACAGCCGCCCCACATGGGTGATTTTAAAGCAGCCCACTGGCTCAGGATTCAGTTCATTACAGATGGTAGCCCTGTTTTTTACTTTGCTATTGTATTTAGGTCCACACCTCCCCAATCCCACCCCACCCAGACCCTTAACTAGCAAGCAAAATTCTGCTTGACAGGCGTGATGAATCCAGTATGTGATGATTGATAGAAATCCTTACTTTTAGGATTTTGTGTACAATTAATCAGAGACTGCCTTGCCAGGCTGTGGAATTCCTGACAAAATTATTTGGTAGAAAGAGCAGCGTATGAGCCAGCTTCATAGACATTGTTTACGTATAATCCTAGACAAATAAACAATCTTTGAACTCTTGGACCTCTGTTTTCTGATTCTTGTGAACACAGGTAACAAATTTCTCATGGACG
The DNA here is from genome assembly GCA_900302305.1 of Polymixia japonica. NCBI lineage: Eukaryota > Metazoa > Chordata > Actinopteri > Polymixiiformes > Polymixiidae > Polymixia > Polymixia japonica. Next base: position 3,560 of record OMKK01088077.1, read on the forward strand.
AAACCTGCCATGAGAACATTCATACACTTTTACTTTTCAACCCTTCACTTCAAATTACTTAGAAATATTCCTAGAAACATTCTGTGACCACAGACTACCTTGTCATCTCCTGTTTGTGGTTGGCTTGGCTAAATCTGTCCCTGGTATATATAACCCTCTAACATTCAGGCGCTTCTCTATCACAGTGTCACTCTGAAGATGGCGTGAGGTGAGGGCTGCTGGGAAATGGGGCGGGGCCATGGGAGACTGGGCCTAATTAGTGAGCGATCTGACTGAGCTGCAGGGCATGCTGGGATAGACGCTGGAGGAGAAATTACTGTAACCAGCCATCTGAGAGGAGCACTACCCTCGCTGACACAGACAGGCAAGGGGTGCGATTGGTGGCACTGACGCACGCACGCACACACACACACACACACACGGACACACACACACACAGACACACACCAATGTCTCTGCATTCTCCAACACTGTTCTTCTTTTTCTTTTGAAAAAGACTGAACATAAGTCAAACTGACACATACAACCATCCAACTCAGACAAAATCATACTTCATCACTTCTCCAACCATGTTTCAGCCTATAGATATAATAACTACTGCATCATCAAAGCAACCTATAATCATATAAATTAAACCTCAAATGGCCAAGGGCGGTTCACAGAGCTCAACGACAACTAAATCATTAGTCAGCCCTTCCAAATATAACCCTACAAACTGTTTGTTTAATTAGGGTGTAATTATGCCTTATGAGTAACATCTTTGTGGTGAGTAGCCTAACCGTATCCATTCATGCTGAAAGGACTGGAATGCGCCCTGAAAATAGAACGGGCACCAACTGGGACGCCTCGCTGAGATCCAATGGGTCCTTTATCTGCCTCGGCACGTGCCAGGGTTAAAAATGTTTTCTCAAAGGGTAAATTTAGAGTTAGAAACCTCTGTCTCTTGGGCGACTGCCTTCTGCCACTTCAGATCGGCCCTCTGTCTCCCCTTCCCATTCGCTCTCTTTGCCTCCTCCGATCTGCCTGTCACTCTCACCCTTTCATCTGTTCACTGACTCACTCACTGACTTCTGCTTTTATTCTGTCTTTCTATTCCTTCTACAAAGAGCAAGTAGAGTAACGTCAGGCTAACCCTACAGGACCATGTTCAGGAAACACCTCTGAAGGTCATCATTCTGAGATGCTTTGGGCATTGGGATGCGTGTCTGCAGACCGTAAACCATTTTTACCTTTAAATCTTAGAATAAAGGACGAATCATATGACAGATTCATACAGTAGTATGACAGGTGTTTCAATTTAAACTGGTTTTGGACAATCTGGGCACCCAAATTGTTTTGGATTTGGGAAATGTATTCATGCAATGGAAAAGCTGCTGCTGCTTTGTAAGCTTACCTTCTATGGGGCAGTAGCGAGGGACTCTCTCAGGCATGAGCGCTCTTTCCTTGTGTTTGCAGTAGACCTCCACTATCTGCTGCCGACACTCCCTGCTCTTGGCTCTGGAAAGAGCCGAAATGGCTTCCTTCCCACTAATCTCACACTGTGGCTGCTCCCTCCTCTGTCCCAAACCGGGTGGCCCTGTGGCTGACTTCCTGGACTGGTAGGAAGGGGGATCCCGAAGGGACCCTTTGGCTGGTGCTGGATTGGTAGGGATTTGGGGGTGGGATTTATGGATGTGAGTGTTGTTGAGGCTATGCCCCATCCCTTTGGGTTGGATGGGAGGGTACTTTAGGACTTTGTTGGCTGATTTTCCCAGCATGCTTTTGGCCTGAGCTTTTTCCAGCTTGCGTTTTGTGTTGGCTGCCAGTGCTCGTTGACGTTGGGAACGTGCTGCCAGGTTGCTGTTGCTGTCGACAGTGTCAAAGTCTTTGGGGACGGAGTTCTCATTGTTGTTGCTGTCCAGGACAACTTTCTCTTTAGGCCGGTGGGAATGGTAGCCATCCTGAGGGGGAGAAGACAAAGTAGTTAGGTAACAAACTATAACAACACTGAAAAATGAATCTTAACAAAGTCATTTAACCTAGTATTGAGTCTTAAAGTGGTAATCTCGAAGATCTCCATTTCATTGTCTTTGGCGGCACCTATGGTGAAAAGCGGTAATTGCAGGAGTGTTTTTGGACCTCACTTTAAAGGGAAAACTCGTCACTAACGCTAATTTGAATACATGACAGGAAAGTCACCACAGACACCCGGATGTTAATACTCATAATACTGCAAATGCAAGGGCTTTCATCAGTGGACCATAGGCTCAATGACCATTGTGTTACCTCATTCAGTGATAGATAGTGACTTAACAGACATTTATTTGAATTAAAAGCTTCGGAGATCTTCGAAATTGCCACAGATTTTTCCTAAAACAAGTAAAAGAAATCTTTCAATAGGGTGAGATCATTTTGGCTGATTCAGACTTTGAGGTAGCCCTGCTGAGGGAAACTAAGATCGGTATTTACAGTCTGACACTTACCGTGTATTTCAAGTACTGCAGCAACCATCGCTTCATGCAGCAACAAAAGTACCAGGAAATACCGTTGCAGTGAGTTACACCTTTCAAAATCAATTCTGATGCAATGGTCTTGTTTAAAATCATTGTCTACGTTGGTATGAAGCGTAAACACTTGCCCTATTTCCATACAAAAAATAAGTTTAAAAAGTTGCGATTGCCTCATTGTAGTCTACTGTGGGATCAACTGCACAAGTGTTACAGTCTCTGGCCAGCAACCTGTTCAGATGCCGAGGATCCTCATTCCCTATCGACGATCGCAACTTTCTCAACTTATTTTCATGCGGACAATGTTTCGGATTTTAAACAAGACCATCAACAAGACCACAGAATTGGATTTTGAAAGCCGTAACTTGCCATAAAAGTATTACCTGGTACTTTTGCTGCAGGACTCGAGATACAAGGTAAGTGTCAGACTGTAATAAATGATCTTGAGTCAGCAGGGCTAACGTTGTGTAGAGATGAGTTGAGACTCAAAGAGACTGATTGCACCTGTTTGGGTGGGATGACATTTTCATTGTGATTGGTTCATGGACTCTCCCAGCAGAGCCACGCAAACCGAGTAACAGGGAAAGACAGAAATACCTACACAAATATATTTCTTATTTGGAATTAAACTAATTTCTAATACTTTTTAGATACTTACTTTTTGTACATAAGACCTTAACTTATACAGTCAGAAGTCAAAATGCACTGTAAAACCACACTTTTCAAACGTTGTACTGTGCAATGTTGCTCTCCCACTGCACTAGATTCATTTTGCACACATTAAATATGCCCACATCAATAGCTGTTCCATCAATCCTGACTTGAATGTTAATCATACCCAGCTGTTTATACTGTATATACTGGCATCTGCTGTTACATACATACATATATCTGTTGGTTTACTATAAACATATCTGCTGCTCTTACCAGAAGCTGAATTTGTTGTAGAATTGCTTGTATTATTATTATATTCTATTTTCTATTATTATTATTTTCTCTTTTTGCCCTTTAAACGTTCAGTAACTCTAGGAGTGAACTTGTACGAATTTCAATGCCCAGTGTGACCTGTAATTATTCTGTGCAAATGACCAATAAAAACCTTGAACCATGGATTTTCCTTCTTTCCAGGGGCGTTAATAGACTAAGATCCAGGTCAATTATTTCCTCAAAAAAAAAAAAGTATATTAACTACAAGACCTGAGTTCTCATTGTGTTAATGGAGCTTTTTGATACCTTTTGCATTTCCAATAATAATGCCTGAAATTGGTACTCTACGGACAGGTATGTATGGAAAAGTAAGGGTGAAGTAGTGCAAGAGAACTAGAGAGATAAAAGTGGGGCTACTATTGATTGTCTGAGAAATATCTGTCATCTCCCATGATGCCTTGGGAGATGGGAGAGGACAGGAATGTTACATCATCTATCAACTGGTTGGGCCACCCATTTATCATCTATTACACACACACACACACACGTACACATGCACACACTTTCATAGCCATGCTTTTCTCAAACCTCTCCCAATGAAAATGATTAATCTCTAGACTTAAAAATAAATATATCTGTGTGTGCTTGCAGGGGCACGCATGAGTGTGTGTTTACAAGTGTGCATGGGTGCATCTGAGTGTTTGCTTGTGTGAGTGTATGTGTGTGTGTGTGTGTGTGTGTGTGAGAATGAAATACCCTCCCCTTCACAATAACAGCTCAGGCCGAGAGCTTGGAATGTAGCTCCACCTGCTTAAGAGGAGGTCTTCGGTCAAGGAGGGCTTTTCATATCTCTCTCTCTCTCTCTCTCTCTCACACATACACACACACACACACATACGTGGCTGAACTTTGACCTCAACTGTTGGGAGCACAAAGGAAGCTAGGTCTAGATTTCCTAAAACAGGTTTTGGGACCAATAACATTTTCAAAGGTATTGAAAGGTTTTGAAATGCATATGATCTCTAGTTTTCTACCAGTGTTTATTTTTTTTATTTAATTTCGGGAATTGATTGGTCATGATCTGATTCTATTTATAAGAGCAACATATATGGGGTGACTATAGTGCCAGCGGGAATTTAATTTGAATTGCATTAACTCTGTTTCAAACCACATATTTGTAAATATAACAATCAAACAGTTGATTTTATCTAACTGATGATTCTAAACAAGCCTAGGCTTTCCACATTTCCAAATACATTCTTCAATTTTATCCAATAATTCACCAGGTTATCACAGTATCTTAAGAAAAAACAAAACATGATTGTCAAAATATCTTAAATGATATAACATGATTAAACAAAGATGATTAAAAACAAAATAACCTGGTTAAAACAAAAGCAACTGTTACAGACCTTACAACATGTTAACAGACATTCCTCCCCCATTAACATACACACAGCCAACTTTCCTCTGTCTCCTCAGCAACTGGTAATTTATGCTAAAGTGGCAATCTCGAACATCTCAGAAGATTTTCATTTTAATGACCAGGTGCCACAGGCCTAATTCCTCCTGGATAATGATCATTGGGTAATATTATTATATATGTGGAAAGATGTTTTTCAAAAAAGTGTACATTAAGTGTTAAAATGCTGTCTTTCTATGGACACATTCAACAACTCATTAAAAATACAGGTTTGGACCTTAGCACCGCCCACCTGTCCCAGTCTGTCCCAGTTTGGAGGACAGTGCTGACAGAATCGCTCTATCTTTGTAAATAAAAGATAGCCATTTGTCACACAGTTCCCGGTGGTAACGGTAAAATGACCTTTCACCACTTGATGCATCACACCCCGAAATAGCACAACTTGACATTTTCTAGACATATAGTTAGTACTTGTGTTTCTTTCGCTAATTCTCAATGTTGTCGTAGTATGCTAATGAGGGGAGGTGCCTGGTCCTGTGAGGGGAGGTACAGGGTCCTGTAAGAGGAGATACAGGGCCTAGTTACATCACAAAGTCCCTTCTGTTCAAACTCACCCGTTTGACAGAGAAGCTTGCAGCTTCCGATGGGAAAGAGAAAATACACAGGCAAGACATCCACGCACATTTTAACCACATTGGGTGGTGTAGAGAAGTAAGGTGGACTCCATAGACGAATGAAAAACAGAAAAAGTACCAAAATCATGGCACTAGGTCTTTAAATTAATTTCTGTCAAGTCACTATCTATCGCCGGATGAGGTAACACAATGGTGATTGAGTCCATGGTCCAATTATGAAAGCCCTTGCATTTGGATTATGAGTATTAAGAACCGGTGTCTGTGGCGACTTCCCCGCCATGCATTCAAATTAGCGTTAGTGACACGTTTTCCCTTTGAAGTCAGGTGCAATTACACACCTGCAATTACAGCTTTTCGCCATAGGTGCTGCCAAAGACAACGAAACTGAGATCTTCGAGATTGCCACTTTAATGGTAGAGGGGGGTTATTGCTCTGTGGGTTCAGTAACTCTATATCAGTCCTATTCCTTTTCTCTTCATTACCCATTGTGTCTACATCATTGGCTATGTTCAACACCCAGATTTGTACTTTACATATTTGAATAGGAAATATTGTGAGCTGTCCAATGATTGTAAACAAGGCTGTCTGGAACCTTATGGTTTCTTAGAAGATTAAAAAAGCTTAATATAGAATTTATCCTGTTACCTACTACATGGATATTACATTCTGAGAATCAGTACACTGAATAGTCTTAAATGTGCTGTCCGTATATATAGAATTGTGCACAGTCATGCGTTTCATACAAAATACCACAAGTCCTTTGATCTTCCACAGATGTGTGTGTGACTTATGTTCACAAAAGTTCCCCCAAAGTGTTTACACAGGATGAGCTTGTTCCCCTGGGAGAGTCCTCACACCTTCTCTCTCAGATCCTAAATCAAGATGCAAACATTTCCAGATCTTCTCACTGATAGGTGTGGGTCAAGAGTTCTAGTAACTGCATTCCTGGGTGTTTTCCCACTCATGGGTGAAAGCCGTCTGTGATCAGAGGCCATTTGCTTGTCATCACACTATAATGTAATGGTTTGAATTTGATCTTTCTTGCATTCAACTTTCTTTTCAAGCTAGTGTGAAGTAAAAATTCCACCTTCAATCAGCTTTCAAATTCAAGTCATAAAATTCAGATTGAAATTTCTGAAACGTACATCCACGGACTTGCAAAGGCAAAGCAAATAGCAAAGATTGAATTGAACTACTTTTCACCCAAAAGTTAAACACAAGTTTTAAACTCTTGCTGTATTTGCGCATTACTCTCTTTCCACAGTAAGGAGAGTACCTGCATTTCCATCCCAAATAAAAGAATGGGAAGCATCATGACTAAACTTAGTTGTATATGATATACTGAAGGTGAAGAGATAGAATAAAAAATTTTTAACTTCAACATTTGTATCTTTGGGGATATAATACCAATATGAAAAATGACTGCAATCTATCCACTGAAATTGCTGCATTTCAACGTTAGGTCTGTATTCCTGTAATAATTTTTTCAATGATGACCAAAACGGCTTCAATAGATTTTAAACCATTACTTGGACATCAAGAGAGGCTGCTCCCAAAATCCCTTTAAAAAATATGACACTTTGGAAATATTATGTCTCTGTTATTGCCAAAATATGGCAAGTGGTCGTTTACATCTGTGTGTCAGTCATGAAAATATCACTTCTGACTAAAATATCTTATTTGTAGTAAATATATGTATATCGGACGTTTACTGTGGAAAAAGACTAATGTACCTTATATACCAGGTATGACATGGAGATCGCTGAAATGTAGTTTGATTCAATCATTGCTCGTTTACTTTGCCTAAGTCCCCGGATGTGCATCTCAGAAATTTGAATCTGAATTTTATGGCTTGAATTTGAAAGCCTGTTGAATGTTGAAATCAAAGTTGAATGCAAGAAAGACCAAATGAAAATGAAAATCATTACATTCAATTTTAAACAGCATTCAAATTGAGGTCCTCCTGGCACTATAATCACACCATACAAATAGAATGTACAAATGTTAGATGGAGAAGAATTTGTACTATTGCATCGTGAGGGAGGCATGTGCTTCCATCCGAGGTATCAAAATGAAGGATGTTAAAAAACGTTGAGAAATATTGACAGAAAAGTGAAGAAAGGAAGTGAAGCAGGTGAAAAAAGGGGGAGAAAAGTTTCCTGTGTTCAAGTGAACTTTGACCCTGGAGTTGAAAGTGACCTTGGACTTTGTTACGTGCCTAGGTTGGGTGTGTGACTGTCTGTATCGTGTCTGTGTCTTCCCGGTACTTTTCCAGGTACCGCCCTTCCTCTCCCTCATCAGGAAGTGGCAGAGTGCACCTGTGTCGAATCTCTCCTGATGCGCTGCCCGCAGCATAAAGTGCTGGAGAGGACAGAGAGTCTGGTGTCTATCTTCACGGCGGGTGATTGATTGTCCGACCCGCAGTCGGATGTGTGTATGCTGGCGTCATTCCTCTGCGTGTCATTGTTTAACCAGACTTGATCTGGGGATTCGATGGCTTTCAGTTTGAGCTTTGTGGTTCCAGTTTTTCATTGTAAATATAGTAAATAAATTACCCTTTTGTTTTAAACAATTGTTTCATGCCTTCTTTTTTCAACCCGGTCCAAATAACATTGTTACAACGTAACAGACTTGACCGCCAGGGGCAGGTTGTGTTTGCGTGTCTAACTCATCCATGGGATACATTGTTGGGTTGCATGAGCTGTCTGGAAGTCAAATGCTAAGAGTTGACAGCGTGTGTTTGTTATAAATCCAGACCTGGATATTTTAAAACCTCAGACGATTTTAATCTGTCTTTTCCTGAGATAGTGATCGTGTTTGTGTGTGTGTCTATGTGTGCTTTAGAAACAATGTTATATCTTAATAAAATAAAGATATGCAAATAAACAGTCAACTGGCTCATGCAGCTGACAGGTTCAGACATACAGACACGTTTGTACGGTGCATTTGAGAAGACAGTAATATTAGCTCTTGCCACCTGCACCCCAGACAACCTGTCATTATGTCATCTGTAATAGCATCTTAGTAGTGCTTATACTAAATACACTGCTCCGGCATCTCACACACACACACACACAAATAATGTAAATATGTTTTGAAGCACTACTAACATGCACATACACGTTAAAATGTCTTCAAATGATACTAGCGCATACACACACAGTGTGGACATTTAGGGTTGTTTCCCTTTTAAGATTCACTGTTTGTGTGTGTGTGTGTGTGTGTGTGTGTGTGTGTGTGTGTGTGTGTGTGTGTGTGTGTGTGTGTGTTGAGGCACAACAAATATCTCTCCCTAGCTCTCCCTGGTATTACTGTTAATGCTAAGGTATAGAGCAGGGGTCCCCAATTACTGGGCAGCGGACCAGTGGACCGTGGATCATTTGGTACTGGGCCGCACAGAAAGAATAAAAACGTTTTAATTTTTATTTTATTTCCATTTTACTGACTATCGCAGTCTGCAGGGTGTTTTATTTTGAAAAATTACCACTTCCGTCTGTGCTTTTTTTCCGCACTTTTCCGCAGGTTTTTTCCATGCACCGATAAATTAAGCCCACAAGCTAACCCTAGCAAAAATGAGTAAAAAACAAACATTGCTGAAGAGATTCTTTGAAAAGGGGGAAAGACCCAATGAAGAGACAGCAGAAGACTCCAAGACTACCAAAAAAAAGAAAGCTGCATTTAAAAGAAAATACCAAGAGTCCTACTTAAATTACAGGTTCATCGCAACAGGTGATTCACATGCCCCAAGCCCGCTCTGTATAATATGTGGTGACCGGCTATCCAACGAGGCCATGAAGCCTTTAAAACTGCTTCGCCACGTAGAGACCAAGCACCCCGCATTAAAAGACAAGCCTTTGGAGTTTTTTGAAAGAACAAAACATGAACACGAAGGACAGAAGCAATTATTGAAGGTCATCAAATGTGTCTGCACGGAGAGCATCATTCTTACTGGCTAACCGCATTGCCAAGGCTAAGAAGCCATTCACTATTGGTGAAGAGTTGATCCTGCCTGCCGCTAAGGACATCTGCCGTGAACTTTTAGGAGAGGCTGCAGTTAAAAAGGTAGCACAGGTTCTTCTAGCACCATAACTAGACGAATTGATGAAACAGCAGAGGACATTGAGGCACAACTGAGAGGATTAATGAGTCACCGTGGTACGCAATCCAGGTTGACGAGTCTACCGACGTTGACAACAAGGCAGTAATGCTTGTTTTTGTGCGATATATTTTTCAGGAGGATGTGCATGAGGATATGTTATGTGCATTATTGTTGCCAACCAACACCACAGCTGCAGGACTATTCATGTCTTTGTATGATTACATATCAGGACAACTAAACTGGTCATTTTGTGTCGGTGTATGCACGGACTGCCGTGACTGGACGGCTTTCTGGTTTCACTACTCGGGTCAAAGAGGTCGCATCTCGATGTGAGTCTATGCATTGTGTCATCCACAGAGAAATGCTAGCTAGCCGAAAAATGTCACCTGAACTTAACAGCGTTTTGAAAGATGCGATTAAAGTTATTAACCACATCAAAGTGCATGCCCTTAACTCGCGTCTGTTCGAGCAGCTCTGTGAGGAGATGGACGCAGAGCACAAACGTCTCTGGCTTTCTAAAGGTAGATCGCTGGCCAGAGTTTTTGAGTTACGAGAGCCGCTTCCTGGATTTGTTTTAGAAAAACAGTTACCACTTGCAGCACATTTCAGGAGTACAGAATGAGTCGCAGAACTTGCTTACTTGTGTGACATATTCAACTTGCGCGACGAACTCAATCTGTCACTTCAGGTGAGAATGACAACTGTCTTCAAGTCGGCATATAAAGTGGCCGCATTCACAACCAAACTGGAATTGTGGGGACGGCGAGTGAAAATAGGAATATTTCAGCAGGGATTTTGGAAGAGACTGAGCCTGGGCCTTCATTCTCCCGGCTGCTGCACGATCACCTATCTCAGCTTTTAAAAGAGTTTGAGCGTTACTTTACAACCACAAAAGACCCAGCGAACTAGGAAGGAATGGATCCGCGACCCCTTTGTGAACAAGCCGGGTGAACGGACCTTGTCCGCGCTGGAAGAAGACCAACTGCTTGAGATCGCAAATGACGGTGGCCTTAAAAATATGTTTGAGACTTCAAATCTCCCAACGGTCTGGATTAAGTCAAGGCGGAATATCGTGAGATCACCACAAAAGCACTGAAAACCCTGCTTCCATTTCCAACATCCTGTCTTTGTGAAGCGGGGTTTTCTGCAGCGACAGCAACCAAAACCAGATAACGGAGCAGACTGGACATAAGGAACACACTTCGGGTGCGTGGAAAAATTGTCTTGCATGAAATGGCCGCTGGTATGGAGGCACCAGGAAGGAAACCACTTGAGAGAGAGGGAGAGAGTATAAACACCAGGATTTGGGATAAAAAAAGTGATAATTGGTTGCTAAAGGACACGTTACTACTACTATTGTTAGCTGTTTGGTTGTTAACCTGTCATGGCTGTTAGCATACCCACCATACTGTGGTGTGGTGCCCCATGCTTGGCTGTGTGTGTGTACAGTCTATTGTAGCTGAGCACGAGACGCCACATTCACAGAGGTACCGTTCACACAACCCTGTTGTTAAACACTGTTCCTCTATCTCGCTCACAAACAGATTACAACTCACAGAAATATTACAATCGACACCGGCTGTAATTTGCCTGACAGACTAATACTCTCTCTCTCTCCCTCCGTCTCTGTACAAGCAATGCATTCTTCCTTGAAAGCCCTTACATTCCATGGAGACCGTCTACATATAAAATACCACAGGTTACCTACAAAGACATCATTCTTCACACACACACACACACACACACAGACACACATAATGGCACAGGTGCGTGCGAACAGAAGCACTAGGTGACACTTTGGTTGTTGTCCTTCCTTGGCTACTTCTTGCCAACGTTCATTCTTTTCCTGTTGCTGTTCTTACAGCAGGTCCTTACTGGGCTGCTCTGGGCTGACCCTCACATCTCCTGCTGCTCCCAGAGAAAGACACCAATAAAGAAGAGCAAGAGAGAGCCACTTCCCACGGGTGCCTGGGCAGAGACATTTACTGTAGGAACTCCCAGAGAGAGGAGAGAAAATACAAAGTAGAGACAGTGTGAGAGAGAAAAGGGGAGAGAGAGAGATAGGAGGGTGTGTGGATGGAGGCCTGTTGCTGTGACATCTGTTGATCCAGATCTGAGATACAGAAAATCAAATCAAGATAAGACGAAGGAAGGGAAGAGAGAGATGAGATGGGGTTGGTGTCTAGTGTTAGGTTGTGATCCAGTAAAACCACTCTCTCACAGAGAAAGGATGAAGATGAAGAGTTTAAACAGAGTACACGGAAGTACGGTGCTTTTTTGTCAACATGGTAAAAAAGTCTCCTTGTTGTATCTCTTCACCCATCTAACTCTCTGCCTCTTCCCTCTTCCCTTAGTCTTTTTTAATTCCCTCCAACTCTGGGGTGTCTTATTCCGCTATCCATCCATTTAGTTGTTCGCACTCCCAACTGAACAGCTATATTAACACTAGAAAGGCTAACGCCCGCGGGCGTTTAATCTCAACGTTTATATTTCTCAAATGTCATAAATACAACGGTCTTGCCCCTCCGTGGCTTTTCCTAAATATTGACCTGCGTTTTTACAATTTTTTGAAAATCTCCCTGGAAGGCGACTACAGACAGTTTTCGCAGCCATTCCCCAACAGAACTGACCACTGTGTCTGCCACAGCGCTGCGCCGCTTCGTGTGTAAATGTTAATGTCTCTCCTCCTCCTCCAGAGCGTATCAGCACCGCGGCAAGCATCGCCATCTCCGCCCAAACTAACTGAACGAACTGAAACTGACTGTGGATCGGAGGAGTAAGACCGGCGAAAATAATACGCTGCCGTGTAAAAGCACATAACAACCTTTTTTATATACACTTTATTTTTTATGCAATTTATAATTTAATCGCTGCCTTCTCGCTAAACTTTTCAATACTGTGCCTGGAATGTGCTATTATTTTTTTTTTATATTCTATTTTGTATATAATGTTTGATAATAGAAATAAAGCGTGAACAATGATTTAGTTGTGCTGTTTTTTATTTTTGAAATAATGTTATATAGCAGGAGGTTTCATAGACTTATTAAATTAGTCATGTTTTTAGAAATTAGACATTTGTGTGGACATTGGTGTGGATGGAGAGAGGTAGCGATGGCACTCAGCGTATTTGGCGGTTGGATTAAACTTTTTTCTGCAGCCTTTGTAGTGTCAACACACTTTCATTCAATTAATGCATTTAATTAATGCTACATCCAGCTGTTGTGACATGATGTGGTCCACAGATCACATTACAGTTCAAACTACATTTTGTTTGGATGACGATGCTTTACTTGTTTTCTTAAACTTTCTTAACCGTCACTTAATTAATAAGTGATAATATGTAGCTTTTCATAGCCATTGAGTGTCTGAACGACAATTCCCAGACTTCAGTTCACAATCGCCATTACCCGACGAATGACATGTGGTCGCTAGGTTCCACTTCCACACTGCTTTTGCAGAAACCCCATTCAAAACAACTGGTTACTTGTTTACCCCAATTAGCACATTGGTTGGTAACTCGTGCGTTGTGTATTTATCAGCTACTACAGGAACGTTCGTTTATGTAAAATATGTCACTTCATATGCTCTGGAACTCATTTTTTCTGTGAAATATCACTGACAATGGATTTTCCATTCAGTATAACAGGGAATGCAGAGAAATTCATCAGACAGGACTGGGTTGAATCATCATTGTGAGAATGATGATTGTTGTTGTCAAACAGGACGCAGGTTGTCAAAATTGGCAATATGTTCTCTCAGTCCATGAATCTCAACATTGGGGCCCCCCAGTGTTGTGTTCTCTCAGCCCTGCTGTTCGCACTTTATACTAATTTTATTTCCCGTTCTCAATTTGTCAAGTTTTTTAAATATGTGGATGACACCACAGTAGTTGGTTTCCTAATTTTAAATCTTGAAAAAAAAACAAAAGAAATGATAATTGACTTCCGAAAAGGTGAGGTTGTCCTTCCCCCACTGGGCATCAATGACCAGACGGTGGACAGGGTCGACAATTTTAAATTCCTTGGAACCACTATATGCCGTAC
>OMKK01088082.1:0-13073 GCA_900302305.1 Polymixia japonica
TATTGAAATCATTATCAGTTGTTGTTTTTTTTTTCAACTGACCTGTGCAAACACACACTGTTAAGATCACATGTAAAAGGGCACGACAACAGGTCTCCAACAACCCAATACTCCTCTCCCTCTGTACCCTCATATTATAAACTCTGGACTGTATGAGAGAGAGAGAGAGAGAGAGAGAGAGAGAGAGAGAGAGACCCCCATACACACACGTTGCTACGCTGCAGATATTCAGTTGGCTAAAAGCTGCTTTTGGACCAAGGTTAAGGGAGCGATCTCCGCTCCAAGACACTGGGCAGCCTTGCAAACAAGCTGCTCTTTCAACAAGAGCACACACATCTACTCACTCCTGCTGTTTCTGAAGAGGCTGTTAGGGTGGACACTAGTCTTTGTGCGGAGAGATTGCATTAGAGCACGGGAAAGAGAGAGAAAGACAACTAGACAGAGAGCGAGAGAATGACAGAGAGAGAATGGAAGAAGGATATGAGCCAATTTGGGGCTGTTGACCCTGACTACGGCAGAGTTTTTCCATTTCCTCACTGTCAAGATGCCAGGAGGCAGAGCCAGAGATCCACCAGCAATCTCTAACTATGCACTGGGGAGCTTTTGAAATGGCTCAGGTTTGAGGATTGAGTGGTTTTGAGTTTTGGGATTTCAACAATGGGCATCTTCAAATCAAATATACCTTCTTTGTTTTGGTGTCGTTAACGTATTAGAGAAATTACTGTGATGGATGTGCACATTTTCTAATGTAGTGTAGTAAAAAGAGCGCATACACATAATTAAAGCATGCATGACATTGTTCTGTAACAGGTTAAGTGTTGCACAGGAGTGTGTGTTGAACAATATGAATGTACAAAATCCAGGCAGATTCAGTAAGTTACTGAATCTGAATCTGGCATTTTGTACATGTGTATATATAGGGGACATGTATATATAAGTATTCCAATATGTCTACAGCACACTGAACATGTCATTATGGGATTTTACAGTCCACATAGTTTTCTTCTTGTGCAATTTTAGTGAGTTTAAGAGAGGAAAATTCATAAAGGAAACCAGGTATATTATGTTGACCTACTATTACTATTCCGCATCAGAGCCAGGAGAGCCGAGAGAGGGAGAGGGTGAGGCATGAGAAAAAGCAACACGGTCAGCATAGCAGTGACACAATGCCTCTAAACTGAAAGCTGATAACGCGAATAGTCTGACTCTGACAAATCTTAACTTGGTGTTCGTGTCGTTGCAGCCTGAGATAAACATTGGCCGCCGTTCAATGTCAATCGTGGTTAGTTATTCTAGGTTCTGAACGGCAGCCTGGCAGGCAACTTTAGCTGGCATGAGATATGGGATACAATGTTACTACATAGGAGCAGCGTTGCTACTGTGAGGCTACGCTGACACTCATGCTCCAAACCATCCGCGACTGGTGTTTTCTAGCCGTGAAGCACTGAACGTGTTAAGCCGCATTATCCCAAAGCGGGATAGGAAGGATTGAGACACGGTGCTACAAAGGTAACTCTATATCCCTTCTGCCATGCAGATAGACGACGAGGTACAACACACAATCACTCATAGTAGACACGAGTGCTCAAACACACACACGCACACGCATACATTTTACACATTCACACCCCCGTTATCCACACACTTATCAAACACACATACATATATAGGTATTACAATTCTACAACTACATCTCATTAAATTAATTGCATGAGAAATGTTGCTCTGAGCGCGTCATGTGAATGAAGGGCGCCACAGCCAATCAGAGCCCCGGAAATCGCGGCTGCAGCCAATGGTTGGCACTTCTGCAGAGTCTGTCAACATTGATTCTGCTGCGGGAGGCCGCCCGGGGGTTTGGCTGGGGGTAGGCCTCGGTGAA
This sequence comes from Polymixia japonica, assembly GCA_900302305.1. Taxonomy (NCBI): domain Eukaryota; kingdom Metazoa; phylum Chordata; class Actinopteri; order Polymixiiformes; family Polymixiidae; genus Polymixia; species Polymixia japonica. The sequence continues at coordinate 1,880 of OMKK01088082.1, forward strand.
TACAAATAAGCATAAAGTTTACAATAATAAAACCCTTTCTCTGTTCGCAAACAAACAATCGCGATAATATGCACACGCGTTTCGCAAAGTACAAGCACCCCCGGCGTGTCTAACTTAACGCATCACTGGGCCACTTTCAGAAACACAGTTGGCGTCATTCAGCCCCGCAGTACATACACTGACAGATGCATATCATGAGATCGACAAGTTAAATCTCCCTCAATATTTTGCGAATGGGTGAAGGGGAAAGGCTCACCTTGCTCTCGATTCGACGCGTCCGCCTTGATTACATCGCTGCGGGTATTTCCCCGGTTAAAGTAGAGAGGAAAATATCCATCGTCCCGTACCAGGAAGTCCAGCGTTCTTCCTAAAACAGAACACTTCTCAAACTCTGTATGGAAAAGCCCTGCAGGGCGCTGTGACATGGATCCTACCCCAGGTAACAATGCGCCGCCCGATGGGCTTATCTCACTGATCTGAAACGAGGTTGCGGCATTCCCTTCAAATAAATGCCCCCCATCCATCGGGAAGTTGTAGCGATTTATGGGGAAAAAATATGGGAAAAAATATGAAAAAAAGAAAAGTTGTTTTTTTCCACAAGTGTAAATAATAATAATACTGATATTAATAATACACCTGCTGGAGCTTGGCTATACCCTATATGTTGTTTGATGTAAATGCACCGAATTAAGTAAAATATCAACAATTTAAATGCATTTATTGAAATTGAAACATCAAATGATTTGCTTGTAGATCCCACCTTTGCGATGCTGTAGACTTGTTTGACGTTATCAGTTTCAGGTATAAACTCAAAATAATAGTTTTCATGTAAACCCAATCTTGGCATCAACAAAACAAGGCTTTTTCAATAATACATCTAGTAGTTACACACCTAGTGTGTGAAGTATCCATGTAATGCATGAAAACTCCTCTCTCATGCCTTTTTTGCAGTCAATTCTCCACAGAGGTATCCACTATGAATGCAGTTTAAACACATAACACTGCAATACCAAGTGGAGAATAAGTCTTTAAAGGACAGCCTGACATACAACATAGGTAGTTTTCTCTTGTTGTGAAATGCATCTCTTGATGGATCACCATAAACACTGTATGTCATTTGACTACAGTTATTGTTTAAATTGAACCACATGTGGTTTGCCTATCAAGATAGCCATGTGGTGAATATTGCAATTAATACTCTGTGATCTACCGATCTCAAGGAGTTTTATACTGGCCTATAATGATCTAGATCCAATTGGACACGTTGATACTGACCTCTGTAGGCAGAAAATGTCGTTTGGAACACAAACTCAATGCCTACTGTAACAGAACACATGGAGAGGAGTGGGATAGAATAGAATAGAATAGAATAGAATAGAATAGAATAGAATAGAATAGAACAGAATCCAATGGAATGAGACAGATTAATAGGATAACATAATAGAATTAGAATTTAAGTGCAATGCATTTCTTGCAAAAGTGCTGAATACTGTGTCAAATGTGTTGAATGTAGTGCAGCTCGGTTCAGCCCGGTTTAGTGTTTAGTGTTTCGCTTCTGTTGCAGCAGGCGAGGAGGCCCCTGGAGGAGGCGTTAATACACACCCAGAGTGTATAATGAGGACTGGGTATAGCATTGGACTGGGGTATTTACTTTAGAAAGCATACTGTTTATAGAGAGGAGGAGGTGCCGAACCCCCTGGTAGACTGCATCATTGACTGCTGAGAGCTTGTGCTGACGGGTGACTGGGCCTATACCTGATGCTCTCAAAGGCAACAGACAAGACGCGGCCGCATACAGCAAAACATCCACATCATTATTGCACATTTGCATACGCGCAGACTTGCGCGTACACGCCGGCGCTTGTACACAGTACCCCTCTGTGGCAGAGCTGGGTATTGACTTTTCAATAAAGCGGGACTCAATCCACAGTGCAGCACACATCCAGTCGAGTGAGCGATTGATTTATTCATTTGCAGCTTGTTGTGTTCATTTGTTGGGCATGTCAGTCAGTTGTCGAGGACGCACAGCCCCGTTCAGTCAGAAAATGAATTCGAGGAGGAGCAAACTGTGGAACTTGGAAAGAAACAACCAATTTTAATGGAGCACTGGCCTGAGAAATCAATAAGCTTTTACCAAGGGGAGCCCCGAGGTTCTGGTTGGAGTCTGGTCTGGGAATAGTTGAGAGGAAAGGCAGAAACATCACAGCACAGAGACTCATCAGTTGACACAGCAGTGTAGCATCTTTTAGCAAGTCACATATTATGTGACTCGCGCGTCTTACCTTGTTAGTGCCAGGTGTTACGGCCTATTTGTTATCCTAATGTCATGTAGTACGTGACGGTGTTACAGGGGCAAGGAGAAGGACACATTTGTGCGCTTGGCTCTCCGGCGTGTGTTGATTTCATGGTCTATTATGCTGGTGATTGCAGTGGCGGTGGCCGCGACAAATTGTAAATCGGTTCCAGCAACTGTGCTGCTGTTGGTGGAGCTGCACACAGTGATGACACTTAGGTAAAACACACTGTGTTCTTCCTTTCTGCCGTTTGGTCATATTCAACTCTATAGGAAAAACATTAAAGGGAAAATTGACACTTGTTGCATGAATGATTGTCATTATTAGGGCAAGTGTTGCTTCATGTCCGCTATCCAGCACCAAATGTCAACCCATTATATTATAATCAACCCCCCTGCCCTCACAGCCAGACAGACACACGCACGCACGCACGCACGCACGCACGCACGCACGCACGCACGCACGCACACACACACACACACACACACACAGTTTCCAGGAGGCCTCATGGTGGGTGACATACAAAAGATCTGGAAAATGTCTCATGCCTAAACATCAGTGAGAATAACAGTGCTTATAGATGGCATGTAGTTCTGATCTCATCAAAGAGCTTGCTTTTAAAACACACACGTACGCACACACACACACACACGTGCTCACAAACATACACACACGCACGGTCGCACACATACACATACAGCCGTTACGCTTTGATAAGTGACACGCCACATTAACAGAATGTCAGCAGTGAATCACTTAGACAAGCAGCTTGATGCAAAGTGTTTGTCTAGTGAGCAATACGTTTGTTTCGGAAGTCATTGCATCAGACTGTATTTTCCCCTTTGGTCACAAGATGGCAGCATTGTATCATGTAAACATTTGTGGACCGCTAGACACATGATTTAAAGTCATATATTGCTACATAGTAACGACATTTTGTACATCGTTTTACTTATTCATGTCCTGCCAACGAGCAAAGGATTGCATAAGCATAACAATTCTATGAATAATTTGTCTAACAAAGGACCATGAGTCACTTCATTTCTTCAAAGGAATATAAATAAGAAATGGTGGGAATGTGAAGAAGAAAAAAAACTGCCAGGCCTTCCTTTGATCAACACTATAATTTAATTACCTGCATACCAAAGAGAGACTTTATTTAGAATTTCATTCTCAGTCATTTCTCCATGGCATTTTGAAATCAAAGGGGAATTTATAAAGTACAAAAGTTTCGCTCTTAAAGCTGAAATACTGTAGATGTACATTGAACCAGCTCCGGAGTGGGTGGTGTACAAAACAGCAACAGAAAAATACACAAATGCTATACTTAAATAAAAATAAAGATACTAATGGAACATTGTATGGTAAAAGTCCTCAGTTCCAAATTTTAATTTGTTAAGAATGTGTAGGCCTGTTTTCTTACTGCCGATAAATAGAAAACATTAAGTGGTTGAGGCGATATGTCTGTGTCTGCTCCAGTGACATCATCAAAACGAAACTTGCGTGGAGAGAGAGGTCAGAGTTCAGCATAATTACTGAGTTGACGTTCTAGAATTTGTTCTCACGAATCACCATCCCAGCCTTAAAGATGCTCTACGTGATTTTTGTATAATTTCAGCCTATAGTTGTTAAAATGGCGCTGTGGAGCAGTGGCGGGTCCCCGTCGTGTGCTCGTTGCAGTCGTTGTGTATCAATGTGTGTGGAAGTCAACGGAGCCCCTGCTCTGCAACCCCAATGCACCAATGCATATTCAGATGAAGGCTGTCAGTCGGTACATGAGACTACATTTTGCACTGGTGAACTGGAGATTCTGTTGCAGAATGAGGTAAAACTGATATTCAGTTGATAGATTATATGTAAGAACTATACTTAGACCATCCGCAACTGAAACCAGAGACTAAAACCAGTTTAACTGAGATAAGCAGTTGCCTGTACCCTGCTCACTAGAGGTGGGGGAACTGGAAAGCATCGCTCCCTCCTGGCGATTAATCATCATTAGCCATATCACACTATTCTCTCCCTCCATGTCCTGTTTCCTTCCTGTCCCCCCTCAGTCCATCGATGATGTTGGTGAGCAAAAAGTGTGCAGCCCACTGCAAAAAATATCTATTTTAACAAGTCACCCGGTCTCATATTTTAATTTAATTTAATCTTTCTGCAAACTAATATTTTTGCCATTGGGATGAGATAGTTCCCACTTGTGTCCAAGGCAGTTTCACCGGTTTAAAAGAATTTTCCAGAAACAAGTGTACATTCTTTAAAACAAGGGAGCACAATGCAGATCACAGGATCAGGATACGAGAAAAGTCCCGAAAGAAGCTTTGGAAACAAGTAAAAACTATCCCACTCCACTTGCAGATGTTTGTCGCGTGTTTTAAGAAAATGAAGACTTTAACACTTAAATTAAATTACATGACTTGTAAAGATGGATATTTTTTTTTGTTACAGGAAGGAAACCTCGCTGTTAACTGTAGGGAGTCTGTCGGATTGAAGAATGATTCATCTGTGTGTGTGTGTGTGTGTGTGTGTGTTCTCTCCCCCTCAGGCAGGTCTTCTTTTCCGCCTCTTCTGAAGGTCTGAATAATAGACTAGGTCTGTGGTTTGGTGATCTAAGCACTTGTGTGTTGTAGTGTCTTCACGCAATTCAAGGGATAGTACAAACAGCCCAATGCTCTGCATGTTAATATATTAATGTACTTTATTTTTCCTGAATCCAAACCACAGCAAATTGTACCCTGAACCAGCTACACACTGCTACAACACACTCTAATAGGACTATAATAGGACCACTATTGTTTTATTTCATCGATTTTGACTCGTATTCCAATCTACAATGTCTTTGTGTTGATCTGTTGATCCAATATCACCACTGTCTACCCACTATAAATACTCTAGTATTGATTGAGACATATATTCATTTATTGTCCATTGTACTTCTTTTTTTGCTGTCTCAGGCAATTGAATTCTCCAAGATATGTAACAACAGAAATCCCTATGGTGTCTAGGATTCTGCGTCCTGCTCTTTGTAACTTACCTTGTCAATGGGAGCATCCTAGCTCACCGGCAGGTGATGCTTGGTCGTCTTCTGGAGAGAGCACCGTAGGCGTGTGCTTACCTGCCAGGTACTTTTTTTACAGACACGGATCCAGTTCAAACCACGCAAGGATACTGAATATGCGTGTGTGTGTATCTGTGTTTTAACCATTGTTCAAATTTTGCTTGATATACTTAAACCCACTGCATTATAACCATTAACTTGCTGCCCTCCCTCCATATTTTCATAGTGACTCTATAATAATAATACAGTCTATAATAATAATAATACATTTCATTTATATAGCGCTTTTCAATGACCCAAAGACGCTATGATAGAATAAAAACCCAAAGAGTGAAAACTGAAGAGACACCACTGAAAAATCCTGCACAGCAGCCATTTCCTTGAATTACAGGTCGCATGTTGACAATAATAACACCGTACTAATATCTACCCACAGGTAGGCTCTGGAAGACACTTTATTGTATGCCCTGCATGAACCCTGCAATCAATATTTAATAATGGACTATGGTGTTGGTGCACTGATGAAAGAAAAAAAAAACCCAACAAAAAAAAACCTTGGCGTGCCAGAAATCACATATATAGATGACGCTCTCACACACACTGGCCGGAGTGTATATCTGTAGAATGAAACAATAATTAATGGCAAAAAAATTAGAGCTTTGCAAGTTACAGTGATGTTCCCCTAACATTCCTGTTAAAAACAACCCACCATATTGGAGGTAGTTTAAATTAGCCTCGGTATCTGTGAATGGAAGGTGGATACTTTGAACTTTGACTTCTCTTTCCTCTCTCTCTCTCTCTCTCATACCGGGGATGCAGTAGTGACAGTGAGACAGTACAGGAGTGGAGTTGAACACAGACACAGAGTGGACAGGCCTCGCCCAGAACAGTGTACAGCACAGGGAAGAGACAGCGTGAGCCAATCCCTGATGAGGGAACACTCACACTGGCCAGTAGTAGCCAGTTCCCTTATCAGGGACAGCAGAAGGGTCCGCCCTCTGTCAAAACCATCAGCCAATTACTGTAGGCCATAGGCGTATCAGAATTTGCCCGTAGATCCATTTGCACTGAATGTTTTTCTGGTTTTAATTCGATTGGAGAGATTAGGTAAGCAATGTACCAGTTTGGAGTCAGTAGGCTCCGAACCACCTGTCTGGCTATTTCTGGGCGATGATTTAAAAAAAAACAAAAAAAAACTCTGACGTGGGCTACACAGTAATATACATACACACACCTTGATGTATATTTACTGTTTAGTGAGGACACCATAGTGAGTTGTCACTGGGGATGGAATAAACTTTACTATGTGTAAAACAAATACAAACATGAGGAGAAAGAATGGGAGAGAACATGAGAGAGAGAGAGAGAGAGAGAGAGAGAGAGGAAGAGAGAGAACATGAGAGAGAGGAAGAGAGAGGAAGAGAGAGGAAGAGGGGAGGGGGTTTGTGAAACAGCACAACATCAGACAGGCACTGGAACATAACAACACAGAGAGAGACAAGTATTAGGAAAAATGGTTTAATATAGGAGACAGAAGCAAAAAACTGCATCACACAAGAACATACGTTTACAAAAATAATTCTGACTGTTTCAGCTACACAGTTAGTTCACAGAGAAGGACAGAGAAACCGGAAAAATCTAAACAGCTAAAAGCAAAATCTCTAATTAGTTGATCTCTTTATTAAACTAATACATTAATCCACTGAAGGTGACTAAATACTTCTATTCCTTCTTTTTCTATAATTGTCTTATCATGTAGACGGCACAATACAGAAGTCAAATGAAACTTACCGCTGTTGTATAGACAAACTCGCTAGAACTATTTATAAACCGAAAAAGAAAGGAACTGACACTCACCTACCCTCTGTTTTGGAAAAGACAGTAAAGAAAAGAAGAAGAAAGAAAGAACACTCAAGTGAGGAAAAAGAAGTTAAAGAAATAAAGCCAAAGATCTTCTAGAAAATCTTATATCAAAAGCCAACTTTCTTGATGCCAGCTAGAAATCATACTCGGGGACCAGTCAGGGTCAGGCCACACCACCAGGCCAGACAGCTTTTTTTCTAAGATTTTTTGTTGTATCCTTTAATCTCCAGTATAAAAACTTCCACTGGTACAAAATGCATAAGTACAATCAGTTGTAGAAATAGGAAAGCCTGCATTTTTTGTACTTTTTTTTAAAATCCCATCCAACGACATATTTCGAAGTGTTGTCAAACAGACATACATCACGCTTACAGGATCCACTGAAATGCATTGACTTTGGCTTCTCTCAAGACAATACTTTAAACTACTGAAATCCTTTAGAATCAAAAGAAACAAAAACAAAAACAAAAACAAAAAAAAAGCAGATTATTCTACAGACGACGAGCTCTTTTTACGGCACAGAAAGAGAGAAAACACACAAACATTTTTCCTCCAAAAAACTTGACATAAGCCATAATGCAAAGAAACGACAAGTTGTTTTTTTTTTTTTTTCCTTTTGATTTCATTGTTTGATAAATAGCACTTAAGATAATTAAGAAAGAAGGAGAACAGATAAGTGAACAGTGACGAGAGAAAGATTACAACGAGTATCGGTGATGACGGCCCCTGAGGTGAGCTAGCCAACAGTAACTCCCGTGGAGGACCCTCTTGTGCTTAGACATTGAAACAGACGGGTGCTTCGGACTAGACGAACGTCAAGGCTGTGCGCGACGGTGAGATTTGGTAATTTACAACAAAATTTTCTAACAGTTTTAAGTGCCTGGATAAATAACACAAACAGCCGTACGCGTAACGTCATTCGACGTGTGCTGCGAGTCCATCGTGCTCTTAAAATCGCCACTGACGGCGCGGAATCTGTAGCCTAAAATAAGATTGTGTTGTGAACGGGATGGGGTGAATACGTGGGAAATGTGCATTATGTGCAATCGATAGATCTCTGACGCGTGGATTCCTGACGAGTCTCAGGCCTTAACACTGCAGTGGTAAAAGTTGGAGGCTTAAACCTGCACGCACTGGTGACCATGTCAGAAAAATGGTCTATTAACACTCATTGGATTGGCAATCCTGACCATCTTTCATAAAGGTAGTTATGGCTATGTTTATGGCACTACTCGCGCATTTGCTGCATTTAGGAAAAGTCTGCCTGCCTTCTCCATGTGACAGATCATGTCATCAGATAAAGTTTGGCGTTGGATTTGGTCTTTGACAGGATAATGAAGGCTGTATTGCCTTCATCTTGGCTGAGGCTGTTGTTTTGCTTGTGTGGACTGGAGACGTGACCCTTTCTCTCAAACCAATAGCGTTTTATTTCCCCTGTCGCTATTCCAATAAGACGTCTCGCCACATAGCCCTGTTTCTAATAACCCCGGTTAGCCTGGGAGACAACAACCAGACAGAAAACAGCCTCTTTCGTGGGCCTTTTGCTTTTTCCTTTCCTCCATCACTGTGAGGAAGACGGCCATTTCAGCCTCTCTGCCCAAGCTGTGGGACAAAATGGTGAAGCTAACCCAGAGTTTGACACGTGGAAGGTTAACAGCATACAAAAGTGAGCCTAGACTTGGCAGACACCACTGACTGACAACATCTTCTAGTCTTATAATACTGTTACAACGCTCCCTGGTTAAGGCGACTGGTGAGGTTCTGTAGAAAATAGTGCTGCCTTTTTTTTGCAGACCGTAAACTAGGCTTTCAGGGAGGGGAGTTGGGGGCAGTTTCATAGACTGACAACATGTAAACCGGCTGACTATGAGAATGTCAACAACATACTTTGGCATCTCAACTCAGTTTTGGCCCATTACACTACACAACCTACATTAGGGAGAAGTGTTACAATTTTTAGAACATAACAGTTACTATTTATAAATGTCTACGGACAGGTTCAGAATGGGTAACAGAAGAGGCAAGCACAGCTGATTCAGTTAACTAAAAAGTTGCTCTGTACGCTCTGCTTCTTTCTTTTGAGAGTGTGCTTTTTCCTCAAAGACTGAGGCTTGTTTTTGAATGTGTAAGTCTTGCCCTGTGCTTACATCATGAAAGCAAACACACTCATGTTTTAGGCTGGCTCATCTGAGGTGATACACACAACCAACAAATAATGATCCTTACTGTCTGTGACGACTGCAACTGAAGCTCAAATGTTTTGGACACAATAAAGGGATGAGAGGAGGTTAAAAATAAGGCTTTGCCTATGACTCCAAACTCAATATTGAACTGAAGAGAGGGATAGTTGTGTGAATTTTGCGCAAACAAAAACAATGGCAAAAAAAAAAAAATACTGCAGCCTGCTTACTGCAGATGTGTGTGTGTGTGTCAGTGTCTGTGCGTTTGTGTGTGTGAGAGAGAGCGAGAGACAGACAGAGAGAAAGGGAGCGCAAAGGCTTGTGGTAAGGCTTTGATGAATAAAATGGCTGTACATCGGCTAAAAATATCAGCGCATGAATTGTGTGTGTGTGTGTGTGAGCATGTGTGTGTGTGTGTGTGTGTGGACACACGCGCAGGTAGGAACAATTACTGTAGAGGCTTTCACACTCAGGGGCTCTCATACACAACAACAAAGTAAACTGTGAGGTCTGCACGAGAGTGTGTGTGTGTCCGTGTGTGCGTGTATATATATATATATGACACATGGGCACTTTTTACATCTTTACAAAGAAAAAAAGCAAACATGACATTTTCAGGCAACAAGACCACAGAATAGCAAGTTAACAAACTCTTTTTTAAATCTATATTTTTAAATATGAGGGATCCATACAAAACACTTAATAAAATACCCATGTTATCAAATAATTTCACAAGAAATACACTGACGCGCTAGAGGCAGGAAGTACCTTCAGAATTTGGCACTAAACTCCACTGATCTTGTCTTTTTTTCTTTATAAGACATTTTGCCGAATAACTAAACACATCTAAATATTGTTTCCCACAAGAGAAATAAAATAATAATGACATTGATGCTTCACAAGCTGACATATTATATATATATAGATATATTTATATTTATATATATTTTTAGGAATTTTATATAGCTAATTAACCAACAAGAAATTTAGCAAATAGGGACTCCTTAAAAAAAAGAAAAAAAGGAACTATTATAGTAATATGAAAGGCTTTGTCTATTGTTCAAGTAAACTGATTTTTTAGTCTTCTCTTTAAAAACATGAGACATTTAAGACCGTTAGACTTGTGATGAAACCACAACTAAACTCACGAGAAGCACCGACGTTAACGCGGGTTACAGGTATCTTAGTATTTTTTTTTTCCTCTATACATTTAAACAGTAGAAAATATAGGTCATTTCATCATGTGCATTTAAACCACGGATTGTCTATCTGTGAGTCAGTTCAGCAAAAGGTGACACAAGTAGGTAGCATTTCTCCCCCCCAAACAGGGCAAATGTCTTTTTTTTTTGTTACCTTTAAACTACTCTAGAAAAAAGTGGTTCTATATATAGACTTTAATGAGAAACAGAGCCACTTAAAATGGCCTTATCAAAAAACTTTACACTGCCTGAAAAATGTAAAAACCATTAGAGAGCTCTGAGAGAGTCTAATATTGATCAGACAGTTTTTATTCAAAACTGTTTGGAAGTAGTCTTATTTTCATAGAAACTGGCGTGGACTGTTTCTGACCTCATATTGCTAGTGGTGCCAGAAGCAAGACAACATGCCAATCCCTGTACTGAACTTTCAAGTTTACTTTAAATGAAGGAACCAAAAAAAAAAGAAAAAGAAACCATACATAAAGAAGAAAAGCAAAAATGAAACAAAACAAATTGAATGGAAATCACTTTGCCACAGGTTTTTTTTTCTTCAAAAGAACATTTGTTTATGTTTGTCCATAAAAATTCTCAGTCTTTTTG
>OMKK01088087.1:0-11221 GCA_900302305.1 Polymixia japonica
CATACACACACACACACACACACACACACACACACACACACACACACACATACAGACACACACACACACACACACACACACACACACACATACACACACACACACATACAGACACACACACACACAGACACATACACACACACATACAGACACACACACACACACACTGACACACACACACCAAAAGACACACACAGAGCAAACGCTTGCTTGAAAAATGGAATAGAATGGAAAAAAAATGGTTGTACTGATGTATTTGTAAGCAACAGAATGCTCCTGAGTGTTTGATGGAGTGGGTGAGCCGTGGCTGTCCTGGATAGAAGAGGTCGCTACTTACTCCATCTGTGTCATGTCCTCCATTCCCTCCGCCCATCGTTTCACTCTGTGCCCCGCTGTGGGCATGCTCCTAATGGAGTAGATCTGGATGGGACACACACACACACACACACACACACACACACACACCAGAGTACCAGTCATCAGTACAAGTTGCATCTATAGATACATACAGTATGCAAAATATCATGAACTCATTAAGCCAAATGACTAACAGTCGCCTCCCCCGGTGTTGGTAATTGAGCACTGTGCCATATCTACCTTGTCATACCAATTCCCACCAGGTTCCTTCTCTCTCTCAGGGGACCATTCTTGCTCCTGAAGCTTTCCCTCCTTGCTCAGGGGCGGGAATGTGTAGCCTTCCATGATCCCCTCCTCCCGGTACATGGACCACTTAGACAGGTTCTGGACTGTCCCGTGCGGCAGAACTCTCTCGGCCGCCCAAACGTCATCCCCTCCATCCCCTCCGCCACGAGCGTTCCTGGCCCAGTGGCCTGAACGTGGCCCGTACGGAGGTACCACAGCGTAACGGCTATCCTCCCCGTGCAGCCCTGTTGGCACGCGGTACGAGGCATAGCGGAGCTGCTGGTTTTGGACCGCATCGCCCAGGAGCGGGTTATGGAACCGACGTGTGAGGATGTTGCCATCTGGCAGCCTGTGGAGCAAGGAAAGGGTCACTTTGCTTGGGAAAATCAAATGCAGGGTTGCATGATGCATTAGGGGCGGCATGGCTCAGGAGGTAGATTGGATCGTCTCGTAATCAGAAGGTTCCTGGTTCGATCCCCGGCTCCTCCAGAGAGCGTGTCGAAGTGTCCTTGAGCAAGACACTTAACCCCTAACTGCTCCTGATGAGTGGTTGCCACCTTGCATGGCAGCCTCTGCCATCGGTGTATGAATGTATGGGTGAATGTGAGGCATATGTTATAAAGTGCTTTGAGTGGTTGGTAGACTAGAAAAGCGCTACGTAAATGCAGTCCCTTCACCATGATATTAACAAAAATATAACTATAGTCAAGAGTCAACTCTCCATTAATAGGATGTCCCTACCTGAACTTTCCACCGAATTCTTGGTTCTGCAGCGCAGAAGAGAGGTTTGGAGGAGAGGGTTTGGGCATGCCTGACAGCACGGAGTTGTCTGAGAGCCGAAAGAGGCTCGTAGAACGCAGCCCCTGGTTCTTCATCAGTGCAGCCGCAAGGTTGGGAGAGGGGGGTTCCTGTCCTGGGATCACCAGTGAACCATCAGGAAGCTGGTACGTTGCTTTACGAAGATACTCATTCATAAGAGCCTACAGAGGGCAGGGAAAGCAATCATATGGGCATATGTCAAGACAGGTTACTCAACTTAACTCAAGATTTTCATCAATTTATATTATGTCAAAATTAATTCATGTTTAATCGGTACACACAGGGACAGACAGGTTAGTGAGACAGTGGCCAATCAAAAACAGAGAAGTTAAATGAGGTAACTTAGGTACACACTTTTGACAGGTTAGGACTAATTGGTTTCCGTGGATCGATGATGATGGTTCCGTCTGGCAGGGTGTAGGACGCCTTCTGCAGGTAGGGGTTCTGGAGCGCCGCTTTCAGATTAGGGGATTTGGGTTTTCTGGGGTCCACTATGATAGTCCCATCTGCAAGGGTGAATGTTGCTCCTTTCAGCGCTGGGTTATTCAGCGCCTGAAGATTACAACAATTGAGTTCAGAGGAAAAGCTAAAATAAAATAAAGAAATCGTAAAACGTTATTTTTCAAGCGCATTTGAAAATGCTGAATACAAATTGAATCCCTAGGTCTGTTTCCATCTACAACACAACGGGTCCTATGGGTAGGAATGGGACGAACAGAGAAAAGATGTGAAGAACAACAGACGTGGATCTTGGTGACAGGAAACCAAAAGAGGCAACATAAATAAGGTTAATCCACTGCTAACCCTGGTCAGGTCTGGTGAGATGGGTGCGTTGGGGTCAATGATCGCTGTTCCTTCCGGCAGTTTGTAGGAGGCCTTCCGTAGGGCAGAGTTCTGAAGGGCACCGGACACGTTTGGAGAGACAGGTTTGCGTGGGTCAATGATGATGGTGCCATCGGGCAAAGTGTATGACGCGCTTTTCAGATAGGGGTTTTGAAGTGCTGCCTTCAGACTTGGAGAGGCCGACATTTGCTGTGAGGGGTCGACCACAATGGTCCCATCTGGGAGAGTATAGGAGGCGCTGCGTAGAGCTGGGTTGCTCAGGGCCATAGCGAGGTTTGGGGAAATAGGTTCCTGTATGAGGAAAGCGGGGGATCCAGAATGGATAACGAAGAAGGGTTAGGGGGAGGGAAAGCAAAGGGAGTACATGAAATGGTACTAGAAAATGGAGTAAATGATCAGGGATCATGGGTTACCTGCTGTCTAGGGCCTACAATAGTGCCGTCGGGGAGAGTATAGGCGGCACTTTTGACGTCCTTGTTCTGAAGAGCTCTGGAAAGGTTAGGAGAAGTGGGCTTCTGGGGACGACGTGGGTCCTAGTCGGGTGGGGATGGGGAGCAGGAGAAAGGGAAGAAAATATGTTTTCCCTTACATAAATATATCTTGTATTGTTGCTTCAGCAAGTTATCTCTAAGCATTCATAATATCCAAAACATGTGCCAGTGTGCCTTCACAGTTCTTTTCTGTTCTTGGCAACTCCACACCAATACATACAAAGGCATACAATTTGTATCTCAGATTGTGTGATTGTGATTATGTATCTCTTGTTTACCTACCATGATAACTGATCCATCCGGCAGTATGTACGAGGCTCCACGGAGCTGTTGGTTTTGCAGGGCGCTGCCTAGCAACGGCGAGGAAGGTGAACTAGGAATGGGTTGTCCATATGGTGATGCCAAGGTTCCGCCTGGCAGTCGGTATGAGGCCTGCATCAGCTGGGGATTTTGCAAGGCACTGCCTAACAGTGGAGATGTGATTGGTGGGGGTCCATAGGGTGAGTGTAGGAGAGTTGCAGGTGTCCGGTAAGATGCTTGCCGCAGGTTTGGGTTCTGGTGCAGTGCATGGTGGAGCTGGGGCCCAGTGGGGGTATAAGGTTTCTGTCGTTGCATCAGTGGGGTTCTTAAAGATGAAAGATTCTGGAAGCCAGACCGGTTCAGCATGGCTTCTTGCAGCATTGGTGCAGGGCCAGGGTCCGAGATGTAATCATATGGAGTAACCACAGTTGGGCCGTATGGTGAGCGCAGGGACGGAGTCTGATAGGAAGCCATGCCTCTCAGTGCCTGGCCATGTTGCATGGCTCCAGAGAGCATCGGAGATGAAGGCACTGATGGACTGTATGGGGAACCAGGGCTTTGGAGAGGAGACGCATAGGATGCTCCTCTCACTGCCTGGTTTTGCAGAGCTCCAGACAACATGGGGGAAGAGGGGGGCATAAGCTGTTCATGTGGTGACACAGGCCTTTGAAAAGGAGAGGCATAGGATGCTTCTCGTAATGCCTGATTTTGCATAGCCCCAGAGAGCATGGGAGAAGAGGGGGCCATAGGCTGTTCGTAAGGGGACATTGGTCTCTGCAGAGGGGAGGCATAGGACGCGTCACGAAGGACCTGATTTTGCATAGCCCCGGAGAGCATGGGAGAAGAGGGGGCCATAGGCTGTTCGTAAGGGGACACTGGTCTCTGCAGAGGGGAGGCATAGGACGCGTCACGAAGGACCTGATTTTGCATAGCCCCGGAGAGCATGGGAGAAGAGGGGGCCATAGGCTGTTCGTAAGGGGACATTGGTCTCTGCAGAGGGGAGGCATAGGACGCATCACGAAGGATCTGATTTTGCATAGCCCCAGACAGCATGGGGGAGGCGGGAGGAAACTGTGCTTCATATCCTGCGACCATTTCACCCATGCCTACCCCCTGAGGATCATAGAGGGTTGGCTGTGGGCCCAGTGGGGAGGCAAAAGAGGCCTGGCGGATAGCTCGGTTCTGCAAAGCACCAGAGAGCATTGGAGAGGAGGGGGCAACAAACTGATGTGATTGTGCAATATAAGGATCAGCATATGGGTCAGGGGCATAAGGGTCTAGTGCATACATGGGTTGAGGGGCAGCTCGGTGGGGAAGGAGCAGAGAGGGCTGAGGGGAAAGTCGAGGAGAGAGACGGGGGGATGCAGGGCGGGGCATACGTTTAAGAGAGGGCTGTGGAGAGGACGGAGGCATCCTTCTGATAGACTGCTGGGCCATGAGCGGACGTCCTCGAGCTACGGGGCGAGGAGGGAAACGGCCAGATTCTCGCCTCCTCAGGGGTACGCGGTGGGGCATGTGAGGGGAGTGAAAAGGTGAGGAGTGGAGGGAGTCCACTGTGAGAACAGAAGACCTGTTACTTCGTATGGAAGAGGCACGGAATGGGGGCACATTCTGGGTAGGTGGAGGCACCGGTCGCCCTCGGAGACCCATAGGGGAAGGCCTGACAGTACCCAAGGGAACACTGCCCCTCCCCATCCTCCTGGGCCTGGCCAATGGAGTAGGATCCCTGAGTAAACGAGTGGAGCGACGAGAGAGAGTAGGAGATGATGGTGCAGGTCGAGGCCCTGCAGGGGAAAAACTACGACGGGAAAGGGAGGGAGAGGGAGAAGGTCTCCTACTGAGCTGGGGAGAGGGAGGTCGGGATGCACGTTGAGGGGAGAGGGAAGGGGAGGGGGAACGACGGAAATTCCGTCCCCCGAATGGGCTACGTGCAGGGGAGGGTGAGGGCGGGGGACTCGGCCTCCTCATGGAGGCACGAGGGGAAGAGGGGGGTGAGCGCCTCATCCTGGCGGCTCTAGGCGAGGCTGGAGGACTGCGTCGGATCATGGAGGCACGGGGAGAGTGGGGGGGTGAGGGTCCTCGAGCCAGGGAAGATGGGGGTCTTTGAGGATACATTTTATGAGGGAAGTGGGGAGAAGCCATGGCGGAGGAAGGAGGCGAGAACCGTCTTGACATAACAGAAGGGGGTCTACGGGCATTAAACCCACTGCGCAGCGAGGGCTGTGGTGAGGGGCTTCGTCTAAGGGTGGGCATAGGTGAAGCCATTGGAGAAGCCAGGGGAGAGCGGCGACGCTGCATCTGGGGGGAGGCCATCATGACAGAGCGGCGGGATGGAGTGGGAGAGGGTTGCAGGCGACGAGAGGCAAGGGGGGACATTTGTGCCTGCTTCATGAGCATTGCAGTTGGGGTGGGGATTGTGGGGTGGCCATAACCCATCATCATCTGGTCTGACATCATCTGTTGCTAAGGAGACAAAAGCAAAAACAATGTTATGGAGAATGAAACAAGAAACCAAAGATGTTAAGCTTTTAAGATGTTAAGATAGAGTATACCTCTAATAGTGTATGCCTGTTCATGTGCAGAGGAGTGGATTTTGGGCAAGGAGTGTAAAAAGGGCAGAATACCTGTTGGTTTGGTTTAATTTTGGTTGGCAGCAGAGGCCACGCCTTGCTGGGAAGATATCAGTTGATGTGCATATGGGGCTAATGATGTACATAGACCCATCCATTAATCCTTTACAACAGGATATGCAGGCATTGTCATTTGTCAGTTGTCATTCTTCACACTTTTACTGATACTACTTAACCCCAAAACTCCCAATAGAACCAAAAGAGTTTTAAAATGTGGATTTTACTGTGCAGGAACTTTAATATGACTTGTCATGATGCTATCCAACATTACTAAAACCGTCCTTACGGGAAATGTAAGTTCTGCTGCATGTGCTAGAAGAAAGTGTCCAAATTAACAAAATTTAATTTCTCTTCTCCAGCAAAAACATGGTTTAATTCTTATTTACGAAATAGGAGACAAGAGGTCACGATTGGTCATTCTAAACCTGAATGCCATGAAAGTAAAATGGCCATACCACAAGGATCAGTTCTTGGACCTTTGCTGTTTAGCTTATATATCAATGACATCTCTGAGTGTTGCACAGGAATTGGGCCACAAATATATGCCGACGATACTGTTTTATTTGTGGTGGCAAAAACACTTACTATTGCTGCAGCGAAACTAACATACTGCTGGGCAAGGTGGCACACTAGCTTGACACTGCCTAACACTGAATGTTAAAACAAGATTAGGTCAAAACCTAGCATGGCTGGACCGTGTATGGTCAATGTCAGGGGTGGGCGGATAAATACCAAAAGTACCGATACTACAGATACTATGTCTCATTTTGAAGATCGACTCTAACATCAATAGGATCGATACCAAAAAAGAAAATGGATCCGTCTCTCTCTTTCTCAGAATTGTTTTTCATCAACAAGTAGAGAAACTGTCTCTGCAAACTCTGTTCTGGTCATCATCACTGTCAAACAATACACACGTGTGCTGCAAGACTGTTTGTGGTATCGCCCACCCCTACATGTGTGAAATTGTGGCCTACCTTGTGGCCTACCTTGTCGGTAGAAGGTGATGCACTGCACTGATTTTAAAATGTAACATGTAATTTTAATGATTACTTGAAATATCAATGCCCATCAAGGGACTGGTGTTGGATATTAGCTTCAGCTATATACATGTTTACAGTACATCGGACACTGCTTCTGCAACTGTCAATCTGTACTTGTCCCTTACAAATAAACTAATAAAATAAAAATAAAAACCCTTCTAGCACTAAAGAATGTGGATGTTCAGGATAAATAATGAAAGAGCAGAACTAGAATAACCTGTGGTGACATCATTTGTGGAGACATCATCTGTTGCTGCGGTGACATCATTTGTTGTGGTGACATCATCTGTGATGGCATAATTTGGGGTGACATCATCATCTGTTCTTGTGGTGATATCATCTGTTGTGACATCATTTGTTCCTGAGGGGACATCATCATTTGTTGTGGTGACATCATCATTTGTTCTTGGGCTGACATCATCATTTGTTCTTGGGCTGACATCATCATTTGTTCTTGGGCTGACATTACGTCGAGGTGCTGATCTAGTACAAGAGGTATTTGGTCTTCATACTGGATTTCTGACATGTCTTCAAATTCTGGAGGGGGCAAGGTCGGTGGTGCGTGCAAGGGCACATGAAGACGCTCCTTCCCAAAGAGACGCACTTGTGGCCTGGGCACTCTAAATGTCATCTCCCCTCCCTGCACCCTACCAATATCATCCTCATATTGATCGAACTGGTCTGCAAACTGGTCTCCATATAGACCCTGTACCTGCTCCATGCCTTGCCCTCCGAAGCCATAGTCCTGCTGGTTCCCTGGCACGAATCCCATGGCCTGCTGGGAGCTGTAGTCTTGGTAGGGTATTTCAACCTCGCTGTAGTTCAGTTGGTAGTCTGGTGTTAATCCACCTTGCATTTCCATTGTTCCAGTATAGGGGTTCTCATAATAACCTGCTTGCCCATCGTCATAGTAACCCCCTTGTCCATCATTGTAGTAACCTCCCTGACCATCGTCATAATACCCCTGAGCCTGGGGGTCAAGGTACCCACCTATCTCATCTCCATAGAGACCATATTCCTCTCCCATTGGTGCATAGTAATCCAGACCCTCATCACCATACATTGCCATTGGCTGTTGTTGCTGATAACCATAGTAATCAGCTTCCTGGTTGCTATAGTAACCTTCGGCAGGGGAGTTGGGGTTATAGTAGTCCTCTGTCCCGTCATCATAGAGATCAGTTCCATAGTAACCGCCATTGAGATCATAGAGTGCCTCTTCCTCATAGTAACCCAGGTCCTGGTAGTCTGCTCCCCCAGCTCCATCATCATAGTAATCAAACTGACCCTGGCCCCCATATGCAGCAGCTGCCTCTTCACTATAACCGGGATAACCGGAATCATAGCCACCGTGGCTTTTCTGACGAAATGAACTCCGTTGGTTGTATCCATACGCCTCCCCCTCATGTTCATAACCAGCATTGTGGTATCCATGGGCATAGCCTCTGGAGCTGGCCTGTCGGCTTTGTGCTTTGCGCCCCCCCCAGCCCTGTCCACCTTTTGCCTTCATTTTGTTGGATAGGAAGCGCTTTGTCAGCCAGTTGGTTGCCCCTGCAACCTTACCCACCAACAGACTTGTGTTCTTGAAGTCCTCTGGCTCTTCATTATTCCCCCCTTTCTTGCCAAATAACCCTTTAAAGAAGCCCCCCTTCTTCTGTGAATTTCCACCCAAACGGAGCAACATGTATGTTGGTTTCTTCCCGCCCTTTGCTGCTTTCTCCTTGTCCTCCTTCTCCTTTTTCCCCTTTTTGCTGGCCTTGAACCTCATCATGAACCGAGAGGTGTTCTTTAGCATGGACTTGCGTCGTTTCTTCTTTGCCAGCCGGCTCTTTCGTCTCCCCAGCCCCAGGAACAAACGCGACGTGCTTTTCAGCTTCTTCCTGCTGTTCGTGCGCCTTCTGATGCCAGAGAACTTCATGAACATCTTAGACATGTTCTTCAGGCCTTTCTTTGGCATTTCCTTAACTGGAGGCGGCGGAGGCTCCTCTTTCTTCTTCACTTTCCCTTTCTTCTTGGCATCTGCGTCTGACTTCCCTCCTTTGTGATGGCTGTCTTTGGATTTCTTCTTGGATTTGCTGTAATCCTCTTCTTCCTCGTCCTCATCCTCATCCTCGTCTTCGTCCGAATCTCCCCGTCTACCGTGCGACTTCCCTCCTTTCCCTCCCTTAGCCCCCTTGCCGCCTCGCCCCTTCCCTCTCCTGTCATCTTCTGAATCTTCCTCGTAATCCTCCTCGTCTTCGCTGAACTCCTCCTCCTCGTCGCTCAAAAGTTCCTCCTCCTCCTCCGACTCCACCTTCTTCCCCTTGCCCTTGTCTTTCCCTTTCTTCCCGTCATCTTTCCCTTTTCCCTTGGGGGGCTCCTCCTTTCCTTTCTTCCCACCTTTTTTGTCATCCTTTCCTCCTTTCTTGTCATCTTTTCCTCCCTTTTTGTCATCCTTCCCTTTCTTTTCCTCCTCCTTCTTTTTCTCTGGTTCAGGTTTCCCGCCTTTTTTTGTGTCCTTCTTGGCGTCTTTTTTGCCTGGCATTCTGACAGGAAGCTAGGAACACACCATGCCCTCTCCTAATGAAGCTGTGCGGTGAACCTTGAGGACACACAAGCACACACAATTACAGTATATATAAACTACAAGGAGGACCAAAGTATAACAACTAATAAAGGATATTATGAATTGAACGTGCCTCTATTACACAAACATAATTGTAAATCTCTATGTAACAGTTGGACATTCTATAACGCAAGCCTGTGTATCAAAAACATACGAACACATGAAATCAATACTCTTGTATGTGGTCTGACCTATATAAGTGTTCCTTGGTTTAGATATGCGTGGCTGAGTGTGTATTGTCACGGTATGCAGGGACGATGCGCGTGTGAGGACAGGTCCACCTGGCCAAAGCAGTTCTACACCTTCCAAGTCTGGTCCCCATGAAGACTCCTGTGAAGACACACACAGTCCGGAGATTCAGTGTTCTCTTCTTTGTTTTTCTGCACACCGTGCACACCAAACACACACACATATACACACACACACACACACAGCATATACACGTGCACAAATACACCCACAAAGTGAACCGGAGTCAAGACTTAACCCTGATCCGCATCACTGCTTTATTACAACAGTACCACAATGTGTCCAGCCATCCTCTTCGGTCCCTGTTGATTCCTTACCTCCACACTATCCTACCCGCACCACTACAAACACTATCTCAAGACTCTCCACCATAAACTTGACGTTTCAAAACCCCAAACTTCTGCAAAACATCTTAAACCCCTTACCCAGAGCGCTAACCTAAATAGGATGTCTCCAGGAATGTAGCAGAGGTTTAACCCACCTTAACCCAGTTTACCCATATCCAAAAAATAGCACCCTCTCCTTTTTAGACTGACATAAATCTTTGACATAAATTCATAGTATACATCATATTAAGTATTATCAAACAGATATAAGTTAAATGCAGAGGGGCTTTTTTTTTAGAGAAAAAATATCAATTAATGCTTTTCTGAAAATATAATTGATTTTGTATTAAAGCAGCTGTTTTTTGCCTCATGATAGTCACTCACTGGAGGTCATAGTTTACCCACCTTTTAATTTACCACTCCCTAACTGGATATCTCCAACCTCCTACCCAGGCCACTAACCTCTACCATGCATCTAAAACACTTACGTAAACCTTTCCAACCCCTACTCAGACAGCTCCAGTCCAACTCTAAGCTTTAAGGTCAACAGGTTCAAAGGCTCAGAGCTGTACTGTAGAAGTCAACTATAAATCTAATTCTTCTTGCATTGTATAACATTCAGAAACAATTTTTTTTACAAAAGCAGTATTCTTCCCGTGTAATTAAAAAAAAAAAAAAAAAAACCCAGATAAAATAGAGTTGGTGGCTTTTGCTTTTGAAGCTGCAAAAAATACACAAACGCAGCCTTTACTCCGGAGCCTTTGCAGCCTCTGTGGTCCAGTCTTTCTCCGGCACTGCTGCACATAAAACAACCTCTTCTGTCAGTTCCACTGCACCCATTCATTAAGAGAGCCATCCATCATAGTCACCTCTGCTTTCAGTGACAAACAGCAGAGAAGAGAAGTGAGGTGGTGGCTGGTGTTTGCAGTCCAATCTGGCGCCCTGGCTACAGCTCTCCTCTTCAGCTTAGAAACAAAGATCTCCTGGCCAGGGTCACACTCTTCACGCTGTTCTCCCTCTGACCTATTCCCTCCACGGCTGCTTACTACGATACATTCCCTCTCTCAACGCTGCGCTCTGTTAACACACTGCCCTCCTCAGATCCCCGTGTGTGGAGACAGCTGGTGTGTGTCTGTGTGTGTGTGTGTGT
Organism: Polymixia japonica; assembly: GCA_900302305.1. Lineage (NCBI taxonomy): Eukaryota > Metazoa > Chordata > Actinopteri > Polymixiiformes > Polymixiidae > Polymixia > Polymixia japonica. The sequence continues at coordinate 11,096 of OMKK01088087.1, forward strand.
GTGTGTGTGAGTGCATGAGAGGAGTTCCTTGTGGCAGTCGTAGAAGGAGTCTTAATTTGTCTTCTGGCTCTACAGGTGAAACTCTAGAACTCTGGGCTGCTGAGGGGGCGGGGCATGAATAATACA
>OMKK01088111.1:8579-19514 GCA_900302305.1 Polymixia japonica
CAAGTTGGCTAGCAGGCTAGTAAGGTTAACTGAGCGGTTCTATTGTCTGCATTGTTTCAGCTGTCACTGAGGCTGACACAAAAACTACCCAGCACCGTGGGAATAGCACTTTTTTACCACTTTACTCATTAAATTACTGGGTAAGACTCCTCACATCTACAGGATGTCCCTGCAGGGAAGGATGCAAGTGGAATCATAACATCACAAATGTGTGTGTTTGTGTGTGTGTGTGTGTGTGTGTGTGTGTGTGTGTGTGTGAGAGAGAGAGAGAGAGAGAGACAGAGAGAGAGAGAGAGAGAGAGAGAGGCCATTATCTGTTTGTCTGCGTGCTCTGTCTCTAACTCCTCTGTCTAACTGATCTCTTTCTCCACTCAGCTGTTGAGCCAGGAGCAGAAGAGCAGGGATGGACGAGCCACCGGAAGACAAGAGGACAAGGCAGTGAGTCTACCCAAACACTGATACTTCTTCCTGATTATTTCTCTTTTCACCATCAACCCATTGCTTCATAGCTGGATCCTTTCCTCTTCTCTTCTCCACATGGAGAAGGGAACACTGACTTCATCCGTGAGGACAGAGGAGTAATCATTTAGGCATTTAGGGTTAGCCTTATTTTCTGACACTCCTGCTTCAAGTTCCACCACCACCATTGTCAGAGTTCATGAGGTCAGGCTTCAACTGCAAGTAGTGGAGTTCACTCATCAAGTAAGTTGTAAACTTTTAAATTCATGTTCTACACAGCATACACTGTTTCTAAATTAGTCCAATTAAAAGTAGTCAATTTTTGTTATTTATAATAAAAAGGGAGAGGGGACAAGAAAAGAGCCATTCAGGAATGTGTAATTTGGCAAACTGCCATTATGAAATAAAAATAGTGTTTTGAAAAAACATTTGAAAATAAAAACTAAAATAAATTGTCACAATATTGTAAAAACAGTAATCCTGAAATACTATTTCGAGTTGAATTGAGTTGATTATTTAATTATTGACTTTTTAAACAATTTATTTGCTCATTTACTTATGTATTTATATATTAATTTATTTAATTTTGACACGTTTGGTTCTCCATAGTGGAGGGCATGGAAACCCAACTGGAATTTTTCAAATTGGTTATTATCGATCAGGTGTGTTTTATTTATTTATTTTTTTTGTAAAAACGTTTTGGAATTGCTCACATACTGTAGGTCAGGGGTTAGTGTGGGGAATGTAGGGGAATGTGCCACAAAGACATAAGTCGATTTCGCCGTCTCAAGTCAACACCATGGGGATCTTCAATAAATGTCTTACTGTGCTCTGGGTCATAACATACTCCTCTGGTATACACAAGATGTTGTAGTGTTCATCCATGGAGCGTTGTAATCATGGCATATCTAATCATAGCCTAGGTCCGTAGGCTACCTTGCCTCATCATGTTGATTTGTCTTGTTATATCGACATGTTTTTGTCACAAACTAAGCTTTCAGACCCCCAGAACACACACACAGCAGATAGGGATACAGATAATACAATAATCTTTATTGACACTCATAAGGTGCACATGCCCCAATAATAGCAACAGAAAATAAGCAGGAGACACTCAGGGTCAGCAGCGCAGTGAGTTGGTCACATGTGACACTAGCCTGGACTAGCATGCATGAATAGTTACACAATCTCCAAAGGTCACCTTCACAATAACTCTCATTACTAATCTGCCCTGTGACATTATCACTCTTGGTACTTGGTGAAATAAGACCCTTCCAATAACAAGGTACGCCTGCACACATCAAATCTACTGTTAAACTCTTAAAAACTTTGTATAGGAATCGTGCATTCCTTAAGTAATATGTTAAGTAATAACATGACTCACGTACCCGGTGAATCAGCTGTGACTGTGTAGGCCTGCATGTTTCTAGTATCAGATTATACTGTTTTGACTAAATATTGTCAGGACCCAGCCGTAGCGGCTGGGGTCCTCCTGTTTTGTAGTTATTGTTTATTATTTTCCTGGTTTAGCCCTGCGTGGCATTCTGTTGGTGTTCCCTGTTTTGTCATGTTTGGTGTTCAGTGTCTTGTCACAGTTCTATGTTGTCTAGGTTTTGTGGTTCTACGTCTTGTTTCTCCCATGTCAGAGTCCTCCCAGGTGTGTCTCATTGTAATCACTTCCCAGTGTATTTAGTCTTGTCTTCCCAGTCAGTCATTGTTGGGTCATTGTTCAGGTATGTGGGTTGTCGTCTGTGCTGTTGTGTGTTTTGTAGTCCTAGTGCTTCATGTTAGTTTGAGTGTTGTGTTATGTTTGGTCTTGCTTTGTGATGTTCTATGTTAGGTTGAGTGTGCCTTATGTTATGGTTGGTCTTGTTCTGTGTCCTGTGTAAGTGTAGTAGTGTGCCATGTCAGTTGTATGTTCTGGTTGTCTTGTTGGTGTGTTTCATGGTTTGCATTTTGTCTTGCTCTGTCACGTTCTGATTAAGTTAAGTGTGCCTTGTATTTGTTCCGTCTTAGTGCCATGTTCAGTGTTTTATGTCAGCATTTTGTGTTCATGTTGTTCATGTTCATGTTTTGTGCCTTGTGATGTTCAGTGTCGCAGTTTCCCAGAAACCCCTGAGGCTCGGTGCTGAGCGGCTCAGGGTGTTTCGGAGTCTTGGTCCTGTCGTGTCTCCTGTGTAGGAGATTCTTGTCCTGTTCCGTTCTCTGAATAAATTGGCTGTTGAGCCTTCTGATCCTCGAACCCCTGTCTCTGTCTGCTTTTGGGTCCTACCCCCTTACCCTCCTTCCCTAAACCATGACAATCTATCCTGTATCTCTAAGACGTGCCTATTTTAATAAAACAAAATGTTGATGATTTCAATTGTTACTCTTTTCTTTAAAACGTATACTGCTGAATAATATAACTACATAAACGCATAGCCTGTAAAATCAGAATCCTATGGGCTATGCACGTAACAGGTTACCATGAATCATGTTACTTTTGATCCTGCTTTGAAGTTACCATTTACAGCTCTTATTGTGGGTCCCAGCGGTATAGCGGCAATTCTTATTTTCTTAACGTTTTATTACAAAATGTGGATAGTGTTTTTTTTTTTCTACAAAATCGATCATATAGTATGGTCTTACACCTCTTATCAGCCTCTATATGATAATATAGAGGCTGATAAGAGGGCCAATCTTAACATCAAATTTATTGACGGATACCCGAGTCATTTACTGACGAAAACTGGTGGATGATTCTATGGATACCGGATCAAATCATGATGAATTAGGCAAAGCCTTTACACAGTATCGGCACCATAGAAAGCTGAGTGTTCTCTACCTTGTTCAAAACCTGTTTTATCAAGGTAAACACAGCCATACCATCAGTTTGAGCTCAAATTATATAGTGTTTAACACTAGAAAGGCCGCAAAAAAACAAAAACTTTCTCCAACCACGAAATACAGAGTGGCATCACTACCTCTCTGCATCCACACAAATGTCCACAGAAATGTCTCAGTTCTATAATAATGACTCATTTGCTAAGTCTATGAAACCCCCTGATATATAACATTATTTCAAAAATACAAACAGCAAATTGGTCAAACAGGGCATTTTAATGCTGCTGTTGAATGTAGCTCTACCATTTATCACTAGTTTAATCGCAAACGGTAGACGGTGATAGTTCTCTAAGTCATATATGAGTGTCTCTAAAAAGCTGTATATGGTTTCAGCCCAACAGTTGAATCAAATTAATCAAAATGTATCGAAGCTCGAGAATCTGTGTGAAAATCTAAACAGCAAAATGAGAGAGAATTTAAACTTGAAGGGATAGTCTTCAAACAAAAATATAAGATTTTATAACAATCTTTTACAAAGATATCTTGTACTGGTCAAAAAAGGAGAAGCGGAAAAACGTGAAATAGTGCTAAGTTTACCAGAGGAAAAATCAGGAATGCAGGGAGATACTGAAGAGGCAGAGTCTCTTGTGTGACGTATATCATGACAAAAATTAAAGATACCCCAACATCTCAATGGAATTCCGCTGGCGAAATTATTGTGCATGGTAAAACAATTAAAGGCTCGTATATAGTAGATTTGGCTAGAAGTTTGACAGCACCATAGAAAATCGCTGAAAACCGCAGACCGACAGGATGGGATGAATTTATAAACATCTCAGGCTGTCACGCCCTCCCCTGGAGCGGCGATGTAGTGATATGGGGATTGGGGTGCAGCAGTGTGGTTTCTCTGTGTGTGTGTTCCATGTTTTGTCTCATTCCAGTTCCGGGATTTGTGGATCGCCTCCGTGGTCTCACCTGTTATCCATCTGCTCGTTACCGCTGCTGTGTGAGTATTTCTCCGTGCGTTGATTTATCAACTAACCTGTTTTTTCCTTGTGCCCTTACCACCGCCCCAGCCAGCTTGGGAGCGCTCTTAGGCCAACACGACCAAGCGCTGAGAGACCTCGCAGCTCATTTGACCGAGCTGTCTGGGGCCATGCAGGGCCTTAGGCATTCTCTTAATACTGCTAGTTCTCCACCGGCAGCGGCGGCGCCCAGCGTAAGCCCCAGCCCTCTCGTTTCCGTCCGTGAACCCTACGTCCCGGCTCCGGATCGTTATGACGGGGGTCCTGTAGACCGTTTCTAGTCCAGTGCTCTTTAGTTTTCGAGCAACAACCCGTTTCCTAGGCCACTAACCAGTCGCGTATTGCGTATACCCCAATACTCGTATCTCATTAGTTCACTACACGGCCCGTTTGCTTTTCGTATTCTGCGTTCACTGACGAGATGCGCAAGGTTTTCGATCACCCAGTCCGTGGGAAGGACTTGGCTAAACGCTTATTGTCTTTGCGCCGAGGGGCTCGTAGCGTAGCTTCCTTAGCCATTGAGTTCCGCACGTTAGCTGGAGAGAGTGGGTGGAACGAGGAGGCGCTCCAGGGTGCGATCCAGAATGCGTCAGGCAACTGTATTCGAGACGAACTCGTCTCTCACGAGGAACTGGATAGTCTTGACCAACTTATCTCATTCGCTATTCGCATAGATAACAGGCTTCGTGAGAGGCTTTAGGAGAGAGCTGCCCGCCCTGTTGCGTCCACAGCGGTCCACGCCATGTCGCCCCACGCACCACTCTCACACGTTCCCGGCACTTCCCGTGAGAGCCAAGACAGCCCTGAACCTGAGGCAATGCAATTGGGGTGCACCTGCCTCTCCACTGAGGAGAGAGCGCGGCAGATGCGCTCCAATGAATGCCTTTATTGCGGCCAATCTGGACATTTCCTGTCGACCTGCCCAGCGCGCTCAGGAAACGGAATGGCTCGCCAGTATCCCTCTGACTACTGGCAACCGCTCTGTCACCCCTCGCCCGTCCGGCACTCGAAGCCATGTTAAAATAGCAGAACCATGCTGTCCCTCTCACTGCCCTAATTGACTCTGGGGCGGATGAAAGTTTCATTGATCTGAGTCTTGCCAAACAATTGGGTATCGACCGCGAGTGCTTAGAATTCCCCATGGAAGTGCAGGCACTCAACGGTTCTCTACTCACTCAGGTTACGTACCGCACCATGCCGGTGGAAATAATAGTCTCAGGTAATCATCAGGAGTCTGTGTTTTCACTTAATTGACTGTCCGTCCACGCCTGTAGTATTGGGGTATCCCTGGCTTCGATTACACAACCCGCATATTGACTGGTCAGTTGGTAGAATTATTGCATGGAGCAACCACTGTCATTCTAACTGTTTACGCTCTGCGCTTACCCCTGCTAGCTCTGTTTCCCCCACGCCCCACAGAGGAGATAGATTTATCCTCGGTGCCCGAGTGTTATCACGACGCGGGGGGGTGTGTTTAGCAAGCAGCAGGCATTGTCGCTACCTCCCCACAGGCCATATGACTGCGCCATTGACATTTTGCCTGGTTCACCTATGCCCAAGAGTCATCTGTATAATCTGTCCCATCCCGAGCGTGAAGCCATGGAAAATTACATATGAGACGCCCTTGCTACTGGTATCATTTGGCCGTCCTCCTCCCCGGTAAGGGCAGGATTTTTCTTTGTGGACAAAAAGGATGGTACTATGCGCCCTGTATCGATTTCCACGGACTTAATGACATTACGGTAAAATATCCCCTGCCTCTGATCAGCTCTGCGTTCCCCTCCAGGGGGCTACCGTATTCACCAAACTCGATCTACGTAACGCTTACCACTTAGTCCGCGTAAGAGAGGGGGACGAGTGGAAGACAGCATTCAATACACCTCTGGGCCACTTCGAGTACCTGGTAATGCCGTTTGGCCTGACCAACACTCCAGCGGTATTCCAGGCCTTGGTCAATGACGTTCTTAGAGACATGTTAAACCACTTCGTGTTTGTGTACCTGGATGACATTTTAATATTTTCCAGGGACATTGCTGAGCACCGGAGACATGTGAAGTTGGTTTTACAGAGACTATCGGAGAACAAGTTGTTTGTGAAGGCCGAGAAATGTGAGTTTCATGTCTCCTCCGTGTCTTTTCTTGGTTACATAATTGAACAGGGGCAATTACGCATGGACCCAGCTAAAGTAACCGCAGTAGCTGACTGGCCTGTTCCAGAGAACAGGAGTCAGTTACAGCGTTTTCTGGGCTTTGCGAACTTTTATAGACGTTTTATCCGCGATTATAGTCGCATTGCCTCACCCCTCACATCCACCTCCACTACCTTTCAGTGGATGCAGGAGGCAGGTAAAGCGTTCCGGGAACTGAAGAGCCGGTTCACCTCAGCGCCAGTTCTTACCCAACCGGAGACCAACAACCAACTTGTGGTTGAGGTAGATGCTTCGGACACAGGGGTTGGGGCGGTGTTTTCCCAAAGGTCGACCACAGACCAGAAGTTGCACCCGTGTGCGTTTTTCTCTAGGCGGCTGTCCCCTGCGGAGAGGAACTATGATGTGGGTAATCGGGAGCTGTTAGCCGTCAAACTCACGTTGGATGAGTGGAGACATTGGCTGGAGGGGACCGAGGTCCCGTTTATAGTTTGGACTGACCACAGGTCATTGGGCATTGTTTTTTATGCCACCAGGTTAGTTGCTAGTCTCACATGGGAGTTTGAATCTGTGGTACGTCAAGCACTCACACAACATGCGGATCCCGGTAACGGTCCAGCTAATAGACTATTCGTTCCCGAGTTCATGCAATTCCACTCGCCTCACTTGTTACCCAGGCATACGACGCACACTAGACTTTATCAGGCAGAGGTGCTGGTGGCCCACTATGGATGCCGATACACGGGAGTTTATCGCTGCGTGCGCCATATGCGCGTGCAGTAAAGCATCTAACTAGCCACGTTCCGGATTACTGTGTCCTCTACCTATCCCTAGCAAACCATGGTCACACATTGCCTTATGGCGCTTTTCCACTGTACAGTACTGGCTCAACTCGACTCGACTTGATTAGACTCAACTGCAAAAATAGTACCCCCCTGATTGTAGCTGGTCGCCATAGTGACGCCGCGTGAAACTGCCATGACATCTTCAATGCGACACAGAGGAACAATGGAGGATATTGAAGGGGTCGTGTTTTTGATTCTCGAGAGACAATTTTTGTTTCGGAAGAGGCTAGAGTCAGCAAGGCGAAACACTGCTGAAGAAAGAAAGAGAGTTTGGGAAACCATACAGCAGAGCTCAGATGATGAGACGATCGTGGTTGCTCAAAGGCCACACAAGAGGGTAAGCTAACCTGGTAGCGAATGTTAGCATATGTGTAAGATCAGTCACTATGTACGAATAGTCCACTGTTACAAAGTATTTCATGAACTTTAGCTACCACTATTGCATATAAAAATGTCTATATGCTGTGTATGTGTATTTTAGATTGTTCACTATTTGCAAAGTCACCGCCGCAGTCCGTCTATTTGGATGTTCAACCGAGCTACCAAGTGGTGGGATGTGATTGTTCCCGGCTTCACCAACGCTCAGTGGGTGCAGAATTTCAGAATGTCCGAAGAGACATTATGTACCTGTGCAACAAACTGCGTCCAGTGATGGAGAGACAGAACACAACATTCCGGTTGTGTACCGCTAAAGAAGAGATTGGCCATCGCACTTTGGAAGATTGCGACCGGCTCCGAGTACAGAAGTATTGGCCATCTTTTCGGAGTAAGCATAACAACTGTGTGCCGGTGTGTTTGACTTTTGTGCTGCTGCAGAGACGTTGTTGGTACCTGAACAAATTCGTTTCCCAGACCAGGAGAATTTTGAAGAAATGGCTGCTTACACTGAGAACAGGTGGGGGCTCCCACAGTGTATTGGTGCTATTGATGGATCACACATCCTGGCACCACACGAGTACCACTGCGCCTATTTCAACCGTAAAGGCTGGCACTCCATCATCCTTCAAGGCGTTGTAGATGGAAAGGGACTTTTTTGGAATGTGTTTGCAGGACTGCCTGGGAGCTTGCATGATGCTTGGGTTTTGAAACTGTCCACATTGTGGGAGTTGGCCAACCGTGGCAACCTCTTTCCCGCTTACTCTAGGAACATTGGTGGGGTGGGTTGGCTACTACATTCTGGGATACTCTGCCTATCCCTTGCAGAACTGGCTCTTAAAACCATTCCCTGACACTGGACAGCTGACAGCAGAACAGCAGATCTACAACAAGAAAATCTGTAGAGCACGGGTAGTGGTTGAAAATGCTTTTGGTAGACTGAAGGGAAGGTGGCGTTGCCTCATGAAAAGAAATGACTGTGGTGTCAAACTGGTAAAATCTATGGTACTGACTTGCTGTGCTCTCCATAACTTTTGTGAGAGTCACGGTGAGGCCTATGACTATGACTGGGATGCTGTGGCAGCAGTAGAGCCTGTGGTGGCACTGTCACAGGGTGTAGAGGAGGAGGGCAGGGATGTATGGGAGGGTCTGATGCGCTACTTGAACAGCTAAATAGTCATTTTGTTTTTCTGTCGTGTATTGAGCACATATTGTAAATTGCACTAAACACGAATAAATCTTTTTTAAAGGTTATGAGGATTTATCATTTTGGTAGATTAAATGCTGAAGCCCTTGAAGTAGAAAACCATGATGAATGCATGTGTAAATAGTTAGAAAAAGGTTTATTTAAACAAAAAACAAATGCGCAAATGCAAAAGCAAACAAATTATTGCAACACAGCAAACTATATACATAAGTAATGTGCAAATAAAAAAGAATGCACAGTGCAAACTATGTACATAAGGCATATGGGCAGAGGGAATTAGTTTAGTCCAGGGGCAGAGGAGCTGGGTCACACTGGCCACCCAATGCCTGCACAAGCTGGTTCAGTGTGCCAAGCAACGCCTGATTGAAGGCTGCCGTTGCAGCATTCTCCTCCCTCCTCAAGGCCGCCTCCAGCTCAGCTAGCTCCTGTCTTCTTCAGAGACGTCACGTGATGTTGCTGTGACGTAAGACGGCTGTTTTATGTAGGTTTGGCCATCCCATCTGGATAGGTGGGATGACCGCGCCCCCTGCTGTCCTGTAGTTTATGGAGGACTGCATCCCAGGTATGAGACAGCATGTAGGCCCCCTCATCCCGGTTTATAGTCCTGGGGGCACGTTTCCGGATCTCAACAGCCTCCCTGATCCAACGATGGTATTTGTTGTTTTCTGATCTAATGACCTTTGCCTCTTCCCAGTCCATGATGTGGTTCTCTCTTTTGCAGTGATCTGAGATGGCTGACTTCAGATTCTCCTGGTCCGCCTTCTGTTTTGTTGCACGCGTGTGTGATCCAGTTGTTTCCTTTTCACATTCTTTCTGGTGTTCTTTCTTTCGTGTGCCAAAGAGTCTGCCTGTTTCTCCAATGTAGGTCTTGTTGCATGATAGGCATGGGATCTCATATATGATGTCACATTTCTTGTCAGGGTCAATACAGTCTTTGGGGTGTACCAGCATCTGGCGTAGCTTGGTGTGCGGTTTCACCGGTGTGCTTATACGATGTTTTTTCATTGCCCTCTGTATCCGTTCCGTGACCCCCCCGGATGTAAGGAAGGGTGACCATGCCACGGCTTTCTGTTTTGGATTTATTTTTATTTTTTATTTCAGCTTTGTTTTTGTTATCCTGGATCCCTTGTTTTCCCTTTCTTATGGCCCATCCTGGGTATTGGCACTGGGTGAGGGCGTTATTGATATGTTTTTCTTCTTCCTGTCTATCTTCTGGGTCTGTGATGATGGTGGTGCGGTCGTATAGGGTTCTAACTACTGATAATTTGTGTGCAGTGGGGTGTTCTGATGTCCATAGTAAGTATTGGTCTATGTGTGTAGGTTTCCTGTATACCTTTATTTTTATGCTCCCGTCCTGTGTGTGTTGAATTTTCATGTCCAAAAATGCAATGGATCTGTCGCTTTCCTCCTCGTGTGAATTTGATGTTTCCGGTGGTGTCGCACCGCAGTCGAAACTGTCAGGTATGACAAAACAACCTCATGTCTTTTCATAAGAACTGGTAATCAGTACAGATACCTCTTGGTACACCTTTTCGTTTCACGTGGCCCCGTCTAGCTCTCGCTGGATCCTTGCATCGGCCACCACACAAAGGAACACCCGCACCTCCTCTACCAACCATGGCGTGGATTTTCGAGTTGCCATTTCTAATAGTTGTACTCGAGTAGGTACTCATAGCAGTGAATGCTTGCGGCTGCTACAATAGCATCGCAATTTAAACATGGTGGGTGCAGGATGTCCTGTGTCGCGCTAGTGACGATTCTCTCTGGCCAATCAGTAGTCTACAGTGGTTTTACGTCACATTTTGTATCGCCTCAGCTCGCTCAGAACCTCGACGGAGGTGATACCAAAAATAGTACCAGGTACCAGATACTATGACCAGTGGAAAACCAAAAAAGGCGAGTCCAGTCCAGTCCAGTTGAGCCAGTACTGTGCAGTGGAAAAGCGACATTAGACTTTGGATCTTGGATCCATCCCTGATAAGGGATTTCCATAGACGGCAACATAATGTGACCGGGCGGTCGCCAAGAGGCAACCATAGAGGGGGGGTACTGAGG
>OMKK01088126.1:0-10256 GCA_900302305.1 Polymixia japonica
GGGGTCCTCTTGGGTTGAGTTTGTGTTTTATTTTTCCGTGTTGCCCTGCGTGGCTTTTAGTTTATCTTGTTGTGGTTTCTTGTGTGTGTATTACTTTCTTGGTTGTGCCCTGCGTGGATGTTTTATTTTCTGTTTGTCTGTGTGTCCTGTTTGGTGTTCTTGTGTTACTTGGCTGGTCTTGTCTGTGTCTAGGTTTTGTAGTCCTGGGTGTCTGGGTGTTGTAGTTCTGTCTTGTTTCCCTGTCCAGTCCTGAGTCCTCCCAGGTGTGTCTCGTTGTAATCACCTCCCAGTGTATTTAGTCTTGTCCTCCCCAGTCTGTCTTGTCGGGTCATTGTTGCAGGCATGTGGGTGATGTCTGTCATGATGTTTGTTCTAGTGTTCTTGTTAGTTGGCTTAATCCTTTGTTTAGTATTTAGTCTGGTTCAGTGTAATGTTAAGTGTGCCTTTGGTTCTGTTGTATGTTTGTTCATTTCCCTGTTGATTGTTTGCTCTTGTTCTGTGTCCTGTGTTCAGTGTATGTTTAGCCTTGGTGTTGCCTTGTTTCTGTTGCAGTTTTAGATGTTTCAATGTTGCAGATGTTCTGTGTTGCAGACGGTTGCAGTTTCCGGATGTTCCCAGAAACCCCTGAGGCTCGGTGTTGAGCGGCTCAGGGTGTTTTGGAGTCTTGTCCTTGTTTTGTCTCCTGTGTAGGAGACTCTGTGAATAAAAACTGGCTGTTGAGCCTTCTGGTCCCCGAACCCCTGTCTCTGTCTGCATTTGGGTCCTACTCCCTCTACCCCCTTACCCCCCTTCCCAAACGGTGACAGTTTGGTATGATCATCATCATCATCATCATCATCAAATACAGGTCATAATTTCACTGATCAGTTCAGTATGAAAACCTTACCAGAACCACATATTTCAATATCAGGCTCGTTTTTGAGCCCATACTACGAGCTTCCTGTTTTCGAAAAGGACGCGTATCATGGTTTTTGAAGGCTCAAACCATAGAAGGACTGTATTGTATCTTAACTCTGCATTTCTAGTTATACAAGCACACATATCACACACAAATAAGTTATCGTAAGGCTCAGAATTATTCATAATATGAGAAAAAGGATGTGAGCCTAAGCACACATACACACACACACACACACACACACGTATATACAAGCACACATATACAAGCACACATATCACACAGAACTAAGTTCTTGTAAGGCTCACGCAATTATTCATAATATGAGAATCATTTTTACTTAAGACCAAGCCAAAAACGAACAAAGAGAAGATTGCCGCTGAAATGAAGTGGGATCTTTCTAGACTGTGGCCTACTCTCTCAACCAGCTGCCCTTGAAAAAGATGGATAGAGCCTTCAGTACTAGAACAGAGCTTTTACCACAATTCCCAGGGCTATGATTACAGATAAGACTTCCCTCAGAGTGAAGGGCATCTGAGTATTAGAAACCTAGCATACGGTTCAATGGTGGCCCAATATGTTGGTTATATGGTCTTGTCCGATACTGCTTGTGTATTGTTTTGGTATATCCAAAATACAAGCCTAGGCAAGCGATACCCAGGGATAGATAATGTCGTTTCCCAAAGGGGATAAATGAAATTCTATCTGATCTGAATCCATGTATTGATCCCCGTAGGGGAATGATCTTTTCGCTTGCCCTCGTCAATAGCCATGCCAAAGCACAGGGTAACCCGCAGAACAGCATTCCTGGAGCTGGTATGACAACACAGTGTCTTCTCTAGTGGCCAAGGGCACTTTAGCTGGGTGAGTGCTTGCCAGTATGCAGGCGCCGGCCTCCTAAATCTCTACCCTACCTTGCTGATTGATTGATTGATTCATTCATTCATGAATTGGATAGATAGATAGATAGATAGATAGATAGATAGATAGATAGATAGATAGATCTCCGTATTAGGAAGGAATCAATGCATCACTAAGTGTGTAAGGCAGCTCCTGGCGAGTCTCTGATGGCACGTAACGCAGCTTCGGAGAGAGCCATCGTGCTAAAGGCCAGGTTTGTTTGAAGTTCGCTTTGCGATGCATCAGTGGCGATGACCTAGATTTCCTGTCCCTCATTCCTCCAAGAGTGCGGAGAGACAGCCTCGTTTCAGCTCCTCTCCGTCTTCTATCTATGTCGGCTCGCCTGTAAACATTTGGCAATGGAGTCACATCACTGCATCTCGCCGTTTCCCCGCAGACTGCTCCCTTTTTTCCTCATCCCGCGTACTCCCAACCACCACTCCTCGTTTTTTTTTCCCCCTAGGATGAAGGTGGAGACACGGAAGGGACCGGGCGCAAAAATGTTTTCTAAAACATAACGGAGAGAGAAGACGGGAAATGAAACAAAAGAAGGTTCGGTAAAACGTAAACAAACGGTGAAATGTGTAAACGGGGGCCCCGTCTTGTGACTGAAAGGCTGACGGGGTTCAAAGCCCACAATGGCCGAAGTGTCCGTCCCCTTTCGTTTTTGAAGTCCCTTAAAGAGACACCGAACATCGATCCGCCCAAGGGACACACACACACACACACACACACACAGGCACGTGTACGTTTATTGTACATTTATCTACATGCGTGCATCTCTCTCTCTCTCTCGGGGGGGATATTCAAAGAAACTCACGCACCTTGGTCATCGTACGCAACTGCCCGCGAGCACATACCCCGCACTCCTGAACGAGGCGCTGGGAGAGATACTACAGAGATTTGGGTCAGCATGTTCCTGTTTTTTTGGCTGCTGCCGAACACCATCTCTCTTGACGTCCTGTGGGGACGGACCATGTGAGCTGTGACCCGTGAAAAGCAGCGCAGGTTGTACCCCAGGTGCTCCCAGCGTTCAGGAGCATTAACTGTCTGTCTGTCTGTCTGTCTGTCTGTCTGTCTGCATATCTCTCTGTCTGCCTGCTTGTCTTTCTTCCAGCCTTCCTGTTTTTTTTTCTGTAAAGCTTAGGTCTTTCTTTCTGTCTGTCTGTGTGACGTCTGCCGCGTTCGTCGACTTATCCGTCCCTCCATCAACCCGTCCACTCGTTCTCCCGTGCGTCCGTTTCGTCGCCACGTGTGAGACGTCACCCGGTTATGAAAACTTTTGATATCAAAAAAATAAATAAATAAATAAAGAAACGCGGAAGAAGAGGTACACAGTACAGTACCACAGCTGGAGCGCCTGCCTTCCCCCAGCCTCTAAGGTACCGCTGGTTATTTGGATCATGTCTAAAAGTGGCCACTAAAACTGAAGCAAGCACAAACCTGTCTCCCCCTGCTCCTCCCCCCCCCCCTCTCCTCCTCACGCCCACAGGGGACAGTCTTCAGCGGAGAAGCAAAGGCGGAAGAAAGAGAGAGAATAATTTTTTTTTTTTTAAAAACACTTCAGCTAAACAGCAGGTTCCACAGCCCAGGATGAATGCGCAGCACCTTTTTAACTATGCATGCTGTGTGGCATTACATCGCCCCCGTCAGTCACGGGGGAAATGCGTTGTTTTGAGTATTCATGGTCAAGTCTTGTCGGTTTGTTTCCTAGGTGATCATATAATGCGGTAAAGTATGCTGGCAAGTGTTACAGGTGCTTCATTATGAAATAATCACCCTTTTTCTTTTGGTCATGGATTGCCCGCTTCCTTGAATAAATACAAAAAAAAAGCAATAAATTATAAGAAATTAAAATAAATTAAATTAAAATAATAAATAAATAAAAACTTCTGTTAAATGGTCACCTGTTACTTCCAAACTGCAATGTGGTGTGCTATACTAGGTTACCATAGAAACACACTTAGACACTACCAAGTTGCATTTCCAGGGAATCATTGAACGTGATAAAGGGGTCAACCCTGCCAGATTCAACTCCTTAAGGTAGTTATATGAAAACATACATCACTTTCTCCAATACACCAAGATAAAGACGCTGCAACTAAACTGTCCACTGAGCTTGCATAGGAATTAATGTAAACCAGATAATCAGTTTAATACAGAGAACATTTTACTTTAGCCCTTGAGCTTGTAGCTGCTATCCAACTGATGTCTTCTGCTGTCAGGTTATTAACAAATAACTATATTTGTTTTAAAATTTTACTGGCTGCTTTTAATACTGGGCTAGTTCTGGCCCCCAGCTACTTTATATCCAACATTTTCACCCGCTATGAATCAGAGCACAGCCTGAGATCCTCAGGCAAGGCCCTTCTGAACATTCCAGAGTCTACATTAAAGATCTAAAAGGTCCAGACCTTTGCTGTCCAGGGGCCGGTTTCACCAGCTGGACATAACAAACTTGGGTGTAAACCTTACACCAGCATTAGCTACATCCAGCCTTGTGATAAATATTTACACCTGTTACACCATCTAAAACTACGACTAGAGGCAGCTACGCCCAGCGAAGTCGATGCGCGTCCACCAGCCCCCAGGCATCAGGTCTCAGCCTTGAAGCAAATTTGACATGGTGGCCAACGGTGTAGCTTAAAATTCACATGTTGCCCAAAAGGCTTTTTTCCCATAGAAGGCCTTGTAAAAGACAGTCCTCTAAAACTGTTCAGAAGATACCTACAACACGACATAATACCTTAAAACATTCTTTGAATTATGCATTTTTTAAACATGAAGGCCGATTTCTTTAAAAATCACCCAGAGCCTTATAAAACCTTGTTTTTTGTGTGTGACGTCACCCGAGGGTACAGGCCAATGAGGTTCGCTTCTGGGTGCGCGGGAAACGTAAGCAGACACTATTGCGCGTGACCGTTGGGCCGTATGCCGGAAGTAAAACCAGGAAGTAAAAAAAAAAAGTTTGCTTCATGCGCTGGGTGAGCAGCTTTCATTCAAATGAATGGGCGGCCATTTTCCCATTCATCCTCCAGTTATTATAGAACCTCCTTGGCATCCACATTGACACATTCTACTGCAGCGACAGTTGCCAAGCCAGTCACGTTGCTACGGTTACAAACTTACATGTACTGGCACCAAAGAATAGATTGAAAATGACTGCTGAGCTGAAGAAACAAAGACCAGTCCTATCCATTACATGTTGCAACTGCAGTGATAACTCGTCTTTTTAATTCAAATAATTCAGCCCTGCTGAAACGAAATCTCTCAATAAGTCCTCTATCTCCATATATATGCAGAGGATTGGTGCAGTCTCTCGTTACTCTTTCACGCCTGAAAGCCCGCTGATCGTGTAGCCTGTATATTAGACGCGCCATTGTATCAATGATTTTATTGTGAAACTAGTCACGACTTTTCAATTTACACTTTACAAATTAATTTTACAGACTGACTTTTGTATCATTTGTTTGTATTATTTTATTCTTCTTGTATTTTCTCTTCAGATATTTTTATATTGTTTCTTGTGCTTTATGAAAAGAACCCTCTGTAACACTGTTTCACAAAGTGTATATGAATATATTATTATTATTATTAATATTATTATTGTCATCACTATTATTGTTATTATTACTATTTATTTATTTAGTACACTACTATGTCTATGTCTATTCTGAAATACAGTGGCACTCCGTAGAATGTGTGTGTGTGTGTGTGTGTGTGTGTGTGTGTGCGTGTGTGTTTGTACGTGTGTGCGTGTTTGTACGTGTGTGCCTACAAATCCGAGCCCGGATTTGAGTTTAGATTCAAGGCAGTTCAAGGTGCTTGGTTAACAAACCAAATATGAACAATTTATAGGACGAGAGTGATCAAATCCCCCTTTTCACAAGGTCTGATGGGGACCGCTATAAAAGACTGTATAAGAACACTATCCCTGACCTTTGGCTTTCAAACATGGTTTTCAAGCTGGAGGCGAGATGAAACACTTTGAATGTTTTGAAGTATTTGCCACGTTCGTGAATGCCTGGTGAAGCAGACCTTCGGCATTTGTGGGAAGAGCCTTTGGTAAATATAAAAGAGTGTAGATGTAATGTTGATGATGGCAAAATAAGCTTATTAGCGTCATTCCATTTGCAGTCGTGATTGACCCAGCTGAACTTTTGATAACGAGTGTATCCTAGAAAGTAATTACGCCGATCCGCAAATTTCAAGTGTCCAAATCCAAAAGTAAACAAAAGGATAGTCCTTTCGCAGAGAGGTAAATCTCGCCATCCCTTCATTAGCCTACACGTTTGACCCAGTATCAAAGGATTTTATAGCAGTTCGAGAAAGCGAATCTTTAACGTGAGGAATCAATTTGATACAGGAATATAATATCCATGCTTATTGTATCCGCGTTCAAACTTTGCGATATTGCAATGTGTATTATTTGTTCTCGGGAAGGAGGGAAAATAGCATGTATCCAATGAAAACATTGTTGAATTACTAATATACAGAACTAGAAATAACCGTGGTTGTATGTCTCCAACCAGTCAAGTTGCAGTTTACATCCCTGTCTGTCTACACTCATATAATAAAAGTAATGAAGATTTTGAAGGAATGCAATAAAAGCTAATAGCTTCACAGACTATTTTTAGAGGAGTACAGAGGATAGAGAGCTTCATCACACGGTGCCAGGACAATCACCTGAAGCTCAATATCAGCAAAACCAATGATCTTGCGCTGGACTACCAGAGGAACAGGAGGCCCCCTGTCCTGGTTGTCATCCAGGGAGAGGAAGTGAAGAGTTTGGACTCATACAAGTATCTTGGGTGCATTTGTGGTTTATTTATATATCATAGAAATGCAATATTGGATCACTGAATTATTGAATTGTATGGTATGTTCTTTTTAATTGATGTATACTTTATATTGTACTGCAATGTTGTGGAAGAGCCCAACCGGGGACTGGAGTTGAGAATTAGCACTAGCTATAAACTCTATATGCATCACATCAGCTGCAAGCTTGTAACTATGTTTGACTGCATTGTCCCTGTCAAATAAATCAATCAATCAATCAATAAATCAATCAATAAAATACCAGACTGGACTCACAACATTGAAGTGTGCAACAGGCTCCTGCAGATCTTGTTCACAGCAGCTGGCTCTGACATTAAGCACATGATGTGATCGTACCAGTTTACGTCTTCTATTGGGGATGGCCAGTAGAACTTGTTCAGGTCATACCCGCTGGTCCTGTGCATGCACTTGATTTTGATTATGTCTGATGTTGATTATGCAAGAAGCGCCATCTAGAGGCCATCGCGCGTCAGCACCACAAGTGACCGCTAAAGTCGCGGAATAATTGCAAGTAGAAGGCCTGGCGCTTCTAGTGTTAATCATTATCAAGCTGGTTCCAATGCTTTGTTTCAGCAGCTTCATTCTTATGTCACACAGTACTACAGGATTTGGTTGGGTCATGATTACAAAATAGCTGAACCAACAATTTGAAAACAGTTCATGTATACTAATAACCTTCAAAATAAAAGTACTCAAAACAGCCTGTCCCAGGTCAGTGAGTTGAAAGATGGCCCTAAAATAATGAATGTACATGACTTTTCATTTGTAAAAACACAAATCTTATGAATGGGACTTTTGACCATCAAATTCTAATCAGTTCATCCTTGAGTCCAAGTGGACGTTTGTGCCAAATTTGAAGAAATTCCCTCAGGGCGTTGCTGAGATATTGCGTTCACGGGAATGGGACAGACAGACGGACAATGGACGGACACACAGAAAACCCAAAGACATAATGCCTCCGGCCAACGGCTGTCTCCAGCGCGGAGGCATAAAAAGACTTGCACTGCAGCTAGCATGATTACAAACTCTTTAAACCACATACTGTCTGTAGTGTCATTTAACACGCTCAAGGCCAGTGGACCTGACTCTCTTTATCCTGTGAAAGGACCTGCAGCTGGCACCACTGCTCCATAGCAAACACGATCTTCTGTATTTCCTGTAGTAGGCCTAAATACAAAATGGCCAGTTGTGGACACTGATTAATAATAATAAGTTATATTATTATCACAGGGAGACAGGCAAGATCAATAATCCAAGAGGAGTAACTGAATGTATATCATACAGTAATTTAACTCGGGTCTAATATGAATGTTAGTAACTTAACCACAGCTGAGCAATATCCTGGTTGTGACTTGAAACATGTTTGCACCATTGGGGAATAAACTCACTCAGGCTGTTGTTTTTACGAGGACCTACATCTTGTTCTCTTCGCTCTTCGGAAACGGTCAAAACAAAAAATGATGTTACTCCCAAAGGTCTTGTGTGTGTACACTGCACAATATTTCCTGGCGATTTTACAGTACATTGAGGACAATAAAGTTGCCAACAGGACAAAAGGCATCTACAGCAATTTTTTGAAATGTATTAATATAAATGTTGGCATGTGCCAGTACAGACCAGGGTTTCCGCTAGCCATTTTTTTGGCCGGCCAACATGGCCGATAAGATTCAAATTTACCGGCCAAATGTAAAATTTGACGGCCACATGTAACACACGTGCGTGTGTAATGTAGAAAAGTGCGTGTGCAAAAATACACGTTTAAAAACAAAGCAAAACGCATTGTGTTGTAAATATTTCATTATACAAAATCAAATTAGCATAGCCTGCTTTGCTGCCTTAAAATCAAAATTAGCAATGAACTAAACTATTGCAGCCAGAGTTTTCAATAACGAAAAAAGGCAGGCTAGCCTACTCGCTCCATTACATTTTAAATAGATTGTAGATTTAACGGATAACGCAAAGATGAAAAATCGGTTTGTTTCCCGTTTTGTCGCTGGTAACATTACTGCCTCAATGTTTTCTGTACGTTCCTCTTGTTCCTCTTCGCAGGTCTCCTCTTCATTGTTAACGTTAGTAGCGGGGGTCTTAAAGAATTTCGTGAGGGACGTCTGTTTCGCCATTACCGTAACCTAATGCAACGAAGGGCGTCGTGTGATTGTTGCGAGTGTGTGTCACAGGAGGACAGTAGTAGTCTATGCATTGCAATGTCGTGTTACTTTATTGAATAGCCTAATAATGATGATGATAATAATAATAATACATTTAAAAAACAGGGTTTTTTTTACCAGCCAAGATGGCCGTCAAGATTTACATTTACTGGTCAATTGAAATCCTAGTCGGCCAATGGCCCTGAGTGTGACTTGCTTCTTTTCTTTTCAGACAATTTGATTGTCAATAAATGACTGTAGACGTTTGTCATTTTAAACTGAATCACAAAAAAATGATCGACACTCAACTTATTCGACACTCCTTGGAACTTTGGGGGCCCAACATTGTTTGTGGAGGGCCAACTTTGGTACTTTGGTACATGAACGTGGGATAAATCTTTCTTGAGTTTTGTTTTTTTTATCTTAATTGTCATTTTGCTGACACAATTCCTTACTCAGCAGAGGTACAGATGTGGCTGCAAACTGTGGATAGCACAGATTACTTACACAGCAATACCAGTTACAGTAGAGGACAATTCACTAATGATTTAGCATCAAAATGTTTTTGAAACCTCTTTGAAAGAATTCAATTAAATTCTCAATACATTTCAGTAAACTTAATTTATTCCTGTAGGGCAATATTCATGGCAGGCATAGAACACACTCAAAAACACAGCAACCACAACAAAAATGATAACATTATTTCAGTGACTACTATTTAATTTTGAAGCAGAAGCTATATTTTATTGTGCACTCTAATTCAATGCAGTTTGTGTGTGTGTGTGTGTGTGTGTCTGTGTGCCTGCACATACACACACACACACAGACGCACGCAGACACACACACACACACACACACAGACAGACACGCACACGCACACACATGTGCGCGCACGCACACACACACACACACGTGTCTGTCATGAATGGTACCCCCTAGATTGCTAATGGTGATGGTTAAACATGCCTGCATTTTCAGTGGAGGAAATTAAAAGGTTGGGAATGGACCAAGTTCCTTTCCAGGCAACATCACTTTGCGATAATGGATTTATCTGTCTCTAAAGTGGCTGAAAATAATGAAATCCTCTCCTGACCAGAGCACCTCTCCAGGGAGGCTATGGTTGAGAGAAGCAAACTCACAGTTTTTACAAAAGTTGAATTGCCAATTGATTTCAACATAGTTCTCATGGTTTTTTATGTGTCATTATATCAAAGTGCATGTGAAAGTATGAGACTGCAATAACAGAATAATCTATTCTGCAGATTGTTCAGGCCCCTTTACTCACTTGGGCTAAACTGTCTCACCGGCAAAACATTTCACAACATAAATCATTCATACTTCATTTTAATGTTATAGTAAGAGATTTTGAATTGCTTTTCAAAGGTGCTCTCATTAAACCGGTTTTCTTGGAAGTCTTATACCGGGTGCTTTCATTACGTATTAATGGAATTATTCTTTTGTCGGGGGGTGGG
>OMKK01088129.1:0-13568 GCA_900302305.1 Polymixia japonica
GAGGATGGGGGATGGAGATGACAGACTGATAATGGACATTGAGGGACAGAGATAGAGAAGGAGAGAGACGGTGGCGTCAGTCGGTCACCTTGTGATTTTAGGCTTCATTTGGCTTTTCTGTCACATCTCCTGCCTCTGCGGTTCACATCGCGATGCAATTATAACATCATGTTTGCTGTTACAACATGGTAACGATACATGCTAGACGGTAGGATGTCCGGTTACATCTCTAGAGGGAGGCTCAGGTTCAGGGTTTGTTTATGATCAGACTGATGGGAAGGGTTGCTGCAGCCCCTGTTTACATTATGTCCTGCTTCCCTCTCTGCCTTTGTAGTCCTTCATAGTTTGGGAGCAGTGGAGTGTAGCTGTCATATTTTGAGCCCGATGAGTGTTTATAAAGCACGTTTACCCGGAGTAATCGCTACCTCCCAGAGCTTGCAGATAAGAAATAGCTTGTAAACAATTTAAGTCCACCCAAAAACAGATGGGATGAACCTGATATAGACGTCACCAACACCACCTGTAAGAGCGTAGAAGAAGAGTTGTTTGTAAATTCCAGTTTTGTAGCACTCAGAAGACACAACACATTGTCTGGGACTTTAAAGTGTCATAAATGTTTATCTTTCAATGATTCACTACCTCTTGGCAACATCTAAGAAGTCATAAGCCGCAGCTGTTTTTAGAACAGTCTTTATTTATTGTTTAAAGCAATCTTTTACTT
Source organism: Polymixia japonica (assembly GCA_900302305.1). Taxonomy (NCBI): domain Eukaryota; kingdom Metazoa; phylum Chordata; class Actinopteri; order Polymixiiformes; family Polymixiidae; genus Polymixia; species Polymixia japonica. The sequence goes on from OMKK01088129.1 coordinate 722, forward strand.
CCGTCTATACAATCAAAACAATGAGGTGACTGCTTTTGATATATTTACATATACTAGAGAGGCATTAGAAGGTGTAGAAATTATATTCACATTTTCTTCATTGTCTTCATCAAGCATGACATCACCGTTGATGAAGAGGTCGACATGTTGACATTCATTATATAGAACTGTATGTATTACAGGAGATATAAGGGTGGAGGTCATACTCATGTACATGACAGGGGCCCATCTAACACAACATATACTGTATCTGTTCTTAGTTGGAATTTTGCAGTTATGCTTTCCATAATTTATATTTATTTTACTTTCACCCTCCAATCTTTATTTGTTTATTAATTTCATTTATTTATTTATTTGAATGGGACAATGCATATCAATCAACATATTAGGAATACACCCAACTGTAAATATGCCAGACTTGTGACATATGCCAGACGCACTTTCGGAGGGTTTGTATTTTTCCAGTTAATCGTTATTCTTTTTTTTTTTTTGCAGTTAGCAGTTAGCACCCCAAGAAGATATGTTTGGTTTCTTACCAGGTCATCTGGAACCTAAACTAACCTAAAATATAGCACGCTGGGTTTAGTGGTAAATCAAATCCCATAATGTTTTGAATTTCCATCTGGACATCTTTCCAGTATTTAGATAGTTTAGGGCAGTTTAGGGCAGTTTAAGGCAGTTTAAGACAGTCTCCAATAGGTCCACACTCCCTCCAGCATGGGTTTGATGCTCCACTATATCTTGCTATAACAAGGGGAGTTTTGAAAAACCTCATTTTGACCTTCCAGTCCAACTCTTTGTCTTTGTGACTATGTGTTAGTTTGTGTCCATCTCTACATGAACTTTCCCAGGTTTCAGCTTCAATTTTAATATTCTAGCTACCATTTCTCATCACTGTTACCCAGTGATGTGTCTCATATATATGCGGTATTAAATTATGTTTTATTGTTCCCTTTACTGTTGATATGAAGAATGTTTCATGGTTAGATGGTACTTTACATATCTGTTGCCATTCGGAGGAATCTGTAAACGTCACTTCAACAGAGTTGATCAAATGGTCGTAGGACCTCCCCTTTAAATAATTGATCTATAATAAATCAGTTTTAGTTGGTAAAAAAATAAATATTTTTTGTTATTTTAAGGGCCCTAGAAATAGTTGGGATGTTTAATTGTTTTCTTATGTTCGACCAGACCTTCAAGGTGAATTTGACCCATTCATTGTGTATTTGAATGTGTTTCCATTGTGTTTGGGTTAAAAGGGGCTGCGTGCGAGCATGAAGTTTGTTCTGTATCCTCGTTATCCATGCTTCACTGCAGTATTATATTATTATATCATTGTCAGTGAGTTATTTATTAAGGACAGAGATTTAATTGATTGATTGAGACAAACTTAATAAGATGAAAGTAGAGTATTCTGTTGCATTGAGACTCCCGTCCCATTGGTCTTTTCCCAATAATCTATTTTTTCTTTTAGTTGCTCAGAAGCACCTTGGCCGTTCCTCAAAGCGTAAAGCCTACGAGACAAAACCCAATGTCGCACTGTGTACCGCTGCACACCCATGGAGTTTGAAACTCCCTCAAAGCCATCTAATATTCAGCTGACAGATGTCCTCTTGAAATCAAAAGCGAAATCTTGGCACACTCTGAGGCATCTTCGCTGCATAGAGATAATAACTGTCTCTTTAATGCAATGACTTTGATAACCGGCACTGAGCTGCAAGACAATGAGAGTCTGAATCAAAGAATCACAAAGAATCACAAATCACAAATGGAATCAGAAACGGAGACACTTCCGCCAATGACAATTAGCGTGTGGTTGCCATGGGGACCTTAGAGCAGAGCAGAGATGACAACCTAAACATTCCCAGTGCCTATGAACACACAGGACCTCATCCATAGTGGAGGAAGGAAGGACATCAAATATACAGACTAAACATATTATGTATATTCTCTGTCTATGTTCTTTTTATATCTTACAGTATTGTGGCCGTTGTAGAGGAAGTGGTGAGTGGTGCATTAGCCCCCTGAACCAAGAGGCCGTTAGGGTTGAACGGAACGAGTGGCTCGAAATAATAGAACACGACATTCACATTGGAATAGATCGCCACTTAAACATTTTAGTAAACATCCACTTTGATCAGCTTTCCAGTGGCCTGACAAGCTCTAATGTGCTTTCGAGATGACGTGTAAAACAGACACGTGTGCTGAAGTGTGTACAAATTGAATGAAAACATGCCCCACGGAGGAGATTATACTGATCTTCATGTTGCACAATGCAACGCTGCCCAAAAACGCATATGTGTCAGACAATCTGTGTATTCCTTGAAGTAGAGGTTGAAATGATGGAAATGACTATATCTTCCCTTTTCTCGCTTCAAATTCAGGCAAGATACAGAAGGACGGAAGGAAGGAGTCGTGTAAACCCATCCTCAAAGTGGAGTACAAGACCTCAAGGAACAGGTAAACAACATCTTTCCGCTAACATATCTCCAACAAAACCCGCCAGGCCCAGAGCCACGTACCGCAGGTTGAGAGAATGAATCGTGAGATTGTTTCGTTTTGAGTTCATCGTTATCATCATCAACATCAATCAACATCAGTCTAACCCCGACTACGGTAAGTCTTAGGAAACCATCCTCTGTCTCCAGACATGGAGATGGATGTAGATGTGCGCTGCTAGACTCTGTTAGATTGATAGACCTCACTTGCCCGTTTAGAGTGAACCGTCCATCTCTACTCTGCTTTGATATCTGCTCCCCTCGATAGTTTTGAGAATACAATAGGACATTTCATCTTTCCGTAGAGCTGAAAATAAAGCAGCTACCTACGCCTTGAGGGTATGAGGAGCCTCTCTTAAGCCAAAAGAACAGACACCCACAACCAAACTGCACAGCAACTCACAGTGTTACTTTTTAAACTACAGAGCAGCTGTGGGTGGTTAAGTTACCTGCTGCTATACAGACCCGCTGATCTAAGGTTATTTTGGCCAGTTTCTCTCAGTTTGGACCTAGTTTTTCCCGGGGTAAAGAGAGGCTGTTCTCCTGTCAACCCTCTGTTTCATGTGCTGCTTTGGAAGGTTTCTTCTTCTGCTGTGTTCTGTTATGTTCGTCTCTGTTTTGTTAAGTTTGGTTTCGTAACGTTCTGTTTGTTTCTCTTCTCTTCTATTGTATTCCATTATCTCTCCCTCTCTCCCTCTCTCTCTCTCTAAGCTGACTCAGGCAGCTTAGACTGATCATGTTGGACAGCTAGATTTATGAGCTGAGTCCTCTTGAAAAGGGTATCTGACAGGCAGACGTATGGGCGTAATCATTGTTAGCCATGTAAACCGTTGGGATGTCTCCCTGAAGTTATGGTTTTCAAATGCCTTTCTCTTGTTGCGTGAATCACAAAGCTGGTCTTTGACTTGATGTGGTTAGACCACATTTATGTACTAATATCACCTTAACCTGTTATGATTATGTCGAGAGTTCATTGATGCAGAGACATAAATATGCATAATGTTTATTATAGTTGATGCTTTGTTTTGATGGTGTACTTGCGTAGGATATGTTCTTTAAAGAAAGTGGTCATCATATTATCTTATTTAGCCACTGGATGTAACAATGCAGAACATCAACTGGCCTTGACAGTCAAAATCTTGTTGATTGATTGATTGATGGATTGATTGAATTAGCGATTCATCAACCATTCATTCATTCATTCATTCATTTTACCTAAATATCTGGCAGGCCAGTTGCTATAAATGTTGTTGCAGTAAAAGTTTAATTTCCCTCCCTGCCTCGCTCAGTTCATGCCAGTTTGAACAGCTTCCTGAATCCCTCGTCCCTCCACAGCAGCGAGCCGTTCATCATCTTCTCGGGCGGTCTGTCGTACGACAAGGCGGGACGGAGACCCACCCTGACCATCATGCACGGCAAGGCCATCACTGTGTTAGAAATGGACCATCCCATTGTAGAGTTCATGGCCCTGTGCGATACCCCGTACAACAACGGTGAGTCTACACAGACTATAACCAAAGCTGTGTTTTGGTTTATGTGTTGATTCTATGGGTTGGTGAGAGAGCTTTCAAGGTGGTCGGGGTTGGTCTTTTGAAAGATAGTGAAGAGTCCTGCATCGGGTTGGGTACCCATGGATCCCTGCGGTGGATCCGCAAAAAAAAAATCAACTGGCGAACAGATTGCAGACACGTCCGGTTCAGAACAATTACATTTGAAACATTTGAAAATAATGTAATCTCATAATTATTTACATTAAAAATGCAGCATCTTAAAACAAGCAGGATAATGTTAATTTGTGTCCCCTCTTCCTCCATGTAGAAATAGTTGCCCAATACCACTTTCAGCATGAAAATGTCAGCCTATTAATCATCACAGAGTAGTTTCTTTTATTTATCAAAGTAAATTGATATAACGTATTAATTAAATTATGTATTATTAAGTAAGTAGTAAATGAAGGCAATTCTTAGACTAATAATTCATACAGGGAAAAGAATAGTCTGTAGGTCACTGCCTAAATTTAATAACATTCGATTACATTTAGTTTAGCGGGTATCGGGTCTCGGAACATTTCCATGTGGTGCATTGTGGGTAATGGAGCAGAGCCCGTCCTGATGATGGGTTCTGGGTGGGTCTCAATATTGATGTGCCAAATGCAGGGCAGTTGCAGAACCAAAATAAGGGTCTAGTGAAAAGACATGATGGAATTGGGAAAACTGTACAAATTATACTATTGTTGCTGATGACAACTGTTCAATTGCCTGTAGACTCGAGGACTTAACCTCTCACCCTGTCTCTCTAGCTCATTTCACACTTTTTCAGCGCTGCTAGTGGTTTCCCCTTTTCACACACAAAACTACTATCAGGAAAATGTCCATGTTGAGTGTGTCCACACGTGGCGTGACAGGACGTTAATATTGCTGTTAACTTCATTGTGAACGCCTTTTCATTAGGCTTACGTGCATGGGAATCAAAAATAGCAGGGAGCTCACCCTGCTAAACAAGTATTTAGTTATGGTCATAAAGCGAGTATTAAAATCCATCAGAACTCTTTGAAGTGAAAAACCGCAGAAAGCCTGAAAGCGTCACGACCGCTGTCCAAGGTACTGAAACTGCCTCACAGGCAGGCCGGCCGGCCAGGAGGAGGAGACACTTACACATGTGAGAACTTTGTATGTTTTAACCAGTGACCGTTATCTTGGAAAGCTATTTAACCTTTTAACCTTGTTTCATTCCAGTGTTGCTGAGTCTCGGAAACGCGCGCTGAGAAGGTCACTCGCTATCTGTTTGATTCTTATCTAGTCTTATTCGTGGCAATATTCTCGTTTTAGTTAGTTCTGTTATTCTGCCCTGCTTGGCAGTAGTGTTTATTGTTTTTGTATATTCCCTGGTCATTAAAAGACCATTCAACGGTTCTCCTGCCCCCTGTGTCTCTCTGTTCTTGGGTCCACCGCTAAATACTTGTCAGCGAGCCAATAATGGACCCAGCAGAGAGACATTCAGCTGTGAACTATTTTGGAGAACTAGAGAAAAACATTAATTGCTGTGGGGAGAGAATGACAGAACTCACCCCCGCTGTGCAACAACTTCTTTCTGAACACCGAGCCTCGTCAAGATTAGAGGAACAAGTGTCAGCTCTCTCCACCTCCACTGGGCTCTGGAAAGTTTCAACCCTCCACTTTTGCGCTGCATTTAGAATTCGATGGATCACGAAGAAATATCTTTTCCTCTCCTCAGTTCCCCCTGGTGCTTGCCGTCGTTTAAAACGTCGGCTCATCTGCTTCAGGTTCTGTTGTTCCTGTCGGGAGTTCCTGCTGAGTACGCTGATCTGCAGGACGCATTCAGTAAGAGGAAGTCCACCTTATGACGGCGCCGTGGACCTCTTACCCAGGGCTCTCCTTCCTCGGGGTCGACTCTACTCTCTAGTCGCGATGGACGAATACATTACTGAGGCACTGGCTCTGGAGTTGCCATCAGTTCAGTTCATGGCCAACTATGTCCCAAGCCATTCATTTGTTTGATTCTGCCTTCTCCACATGCGCCCAGAGCAAGACACCACGCCAGGACCCATCAGGTCTTTTGTGTCTGCTGCCTGCTTCCCCAACGGCCCTGGCCCCACATCTCGGTGGATTTCATAACATGGTCGGCCTCCATTGAAGGTAGCACCTGCAATCCTGGTTATAGTGGATCGCTTCTCCAAGGCGGCCCGCCTCATCGCTCTCCCCAAGATCTCTTCTGCTTAGGAGAGAGCATCTCATGATTCAACACGTATTCCGTCTCTGTGATTTCCCTCAAGACGCGGTGTCGACCAGGGTTCTCAATTAATCTCTCGCTTCTGGAAAGTGTTCTGCTCGCTCCTGGGCTCATCTGTCAGTCTCTCATCAGGGCTTCCATCTGCAGCGCAACGGTCAAGCCGAGAGAGTCAATCAGGACCCGGAGACCACTCTGCGCTCCTTCATTACCTCCGACCCCACAACCCAGAGCTCCCAGCTGGTGTGGGAAAAATATGGCCGCAATAACCTCCGGTCCTCCACCACTGTACACGTCTCCATTCGAGGGTCAGTTGAATTATCAGTCGCCGCTCTTTCCCGACCAGGAAGCGGATGTGTGAGTTCCAGTTGCAGAGCGGTTCGTACGACGGTAGGGCCAGAGCACCTCTGCCGCGCGCCAGATCACAGCACTCTGGTCAGGCTAATCAATGCCATCGATCCGCAGTCCCATTCAAAGCCTGGTCTGGCTGGTGGCCAAAGATCTTCGACCGAGGGGGGAGAGTCGCAGCTCGGCAACCTCGACCAAGCGTCATACCGGGCTACGCCTGCCGCCAGCCGTGCCGGTTCACCCCATCGTCCACGTCTCCTTGCTTCACGGCGGTTGTCTCCTTGCCTCTCTCTCCTGCCACCTCGTCCCCTCCCCCCTCCTCCCCACATACTCACTATCTGTTTGATGATTCACCTGACCTTAGTTTTATGCCAGAGTTATTATCCAACTAACTCCGGGGTCACTAGCTCCCGATGTTAAAACGTATCTTCTTCTTTGGGATGCAGATCTTAATTTTGAGCAACATGTAAAAAAGGCCATTCAGACGTTCTGTTACCAACTCAAATATTGCTAAAAATAAGATCCGCCTTGTCCTTTGCCGACACTGAGGAAGTTATACATGCTTTTATTACCTCTCACTGAGATTATAGCAATGCCTTTACACCTCTGACTCGCCAAACCTTGGCCCAGCTCCAAGTAGTGCACAATCTGGCAGCAAGGTCATTGACAAGGACAAAGTTAAGGTCCCATATTAAACCAATTCTCTCCACCGGCTGCCTGTGAGTTTTAGAGTGGAGTTTACACTTTTACTGATCACTTACAAGGCATTACATGGTTTGGCTCCCAAATACATCTATCACTTTTTGACACCTTCTAGTCCCGTGAGGCCTCTTAGATCTTCGTACAGAGCCCTGCTGGCTGCTCCAGAGTCTGGACTGAAAACAAAGGGTGTTAAAGGCCTCAAGACACATGTCTAGACGCATGTTTTGTTTCGTTTTGATGTTTTATTCTATTAGCCTCTGGTATTGTCTAGATCTGTGGGTTTTTTTTTTTATTTAATCCTGCTTTGTTCCACTTTAATCTGTTTTAATCCGTCGTTTTTACTATTGTATTTTACCTTCTGTTTTGTACAGCACTTTGTTCCATGTGCTTGATAAGTGCTAATATAACTAAAGTTATTATTATTATCATTATTTTGTAGAGCTGTTTGTAGGTCTTGTTTGTGGTATTATTATAGTTTTAGTTAGTTTACTTACTCTGCCCTGTTTGGCAGTAGTTATAATTCTGTTTTTTGGTCTTTAAAATACCATCCAACTTTTCTCCTGCCTCCTGTGTCTCTCCAGTGAACCGGTCAGAAGGCCCACCACTCCTTCCATACTATACATGGCTCTTGTAATGGGTTTGCTCAGTCTATGCAAGACTGTCTTGACTGTTTGCGAACTCGAGTCTGGAATCTTACGGCTTTCATTCATAACACTGTCGTTCCGGAAATGTTACTTGGTTTTGAGGAGGAAAATTGTCGATGCAGATTTTCCAGAATATCTACTTCAGCTCCATTACACGAATGACGCCGTCACAGAAATTTTCCAGAACATTTCTATGTTAGACGGCATGTGTGTCTGCATCTCTCTCTCTCTCGCTGTTTCCTCCAGCTTCAAGCTGACATACACTATAAGGTGACAGGCTAGGCAGGGTTGCTAATTAGCACCTTGATGTGACCTAAAATGGCTCTTTGTAAACTCTCTCTCTCTCTCTTTCTCTGTCTTACTTGTCGCTCTTTCTCTCTCACGCTTTCTCTCACACACACACACACACACACAGAAACTCATGCACATACACACGCACACCCAAACAACACCCAGCCCGTCCAAATCCAATTATCTTTGAGACAGACACACGCACACTAAAACGCAAACACACATTTCTTCCGGTTCAGAGATGAATCATAGGCTAATAAACTACTTGAGTATAATGGAAAACGTGGGGTATTGACTCCCATGACTCATGTTAGTTTCTACTGAAGGACTGCCGGTCTCTCTGGAAGGACTAAACCACAGGGTGCTGATTTGGACCAATACACAGAAAAGCATGAAAGCTAAATTCATTGGCTTGAGGGGGGCCACTTATCCTCACTTCTGCAGATCAACTGCGTGAGAGGAACCGAAATTGATAATGCCTTAGCCTGCCGGGTCTTTGACATCACAGCGCCAGAAAAATGTTTTGTTTTTTGTTTTCTGTTTGATTTGAAGTTAATTACAAGTTAATTACAGCGGCCATTTTAGAAAGGATGCAGAGATGACATTGTCTGCACACACGGACTATGACGAACTATGAGCCGCCTCCTCATCCAGAGCCATCGACGGGACAAATGACAGCGGAACAGGCCTCAGTCAGCCCCTATTTAAAACGACGATAATAAAATGTATTTGAACGAATGACAAGCTTAACTTTGGGTTTACTCAAACCGTTACTAATGCTGATAGGTGTGCCTGAGGGTATTAAGGCGTAGAATCTGACGTCTGTGTGGGGTCTGATGTTTTTAGGGCTTTTTTTCAAGGTAGCATTATTGGATAAAGGCAGCCATGCTTCAAGGGAATTATGAGCATGATCGCAGTGCATCTCTAATCCTTTATTGGCCGAAACTACTCATTGTTTAATTAATCAATAGCAAGCAGGGGATTAAGTGCCGTAAGAGTTAAATAGTCTCATGGGTTGAGGATAAAAACTGTCTTTCAAAAAACACAACAACTCAATCTTGTTTATTATATGTTCCTGATGTCAGTGTGGAGTCAGAGGTCTTCAGTCTGTGTTTGTGTCTTACAGAGGTGCAGGATCCTTATGCAGTGGTGGTCCTTTTGGAGAAGGACTTCATTGTGGTGGACCTGACACAGAGCAAGTATGTGTGACACATATTTAACACACGTATGCGCACACACACACACACACACACACACACACAACACACATCCCCAGCTCCAGCTCCCAGGCTGCATGTGGCTGAGGACGGGGACAGGGGAGGGGGCCCTTGCGTCACCTTCGCTGTGAGAGGATGTGACCTTATCTGCTCGCAGCTGCCGAGCAGTCGCCAGGAGACGCGTTAAGGCGTTACCTGAGAGGGTAGCAACACCACACCGCGCTCCCAGGACCCGAGCCCGAAACTAACCAGTCACCAGCGGGGGAGAGAAGGTTAAAGATAGATGCAGTCGATCCATATCTACATCGAAGGGAGAAAGAGAGGGCCCAGGTGCTACCCATGAAAAAAGACATGTCGCACTGCCTTCGGGGTGCAGTCAAATTAACTTGTCATCACTAGGGTATCACAGGACAAGTGTGCTGCTGTTTTGACACCTAAGGTCAGGGAATGCACCAGAATAGCAGCGTCAACGCTCTTGCAATTAGATGTAAACACTTCTTGATGAAGGCAGCTGAAAAGGTCATAATAGGCGCAATTTCGTCTTGACTCTGCCAATTTGTCTGCCTGTATATGGTTAGTTAATTGTTCAGAATCACTTATCAGCTAATTAGCTGTTAATTGCTACAGTCTATTAGTGTTTAAAATGTTCATTATAAATAAATGGGCCCACACAGATACACTGTAGATTTAGTAGGGCTGGGGTTATAATTTTGTAATTATATGGTCTAATTTCTTTCCCCTCTTGGAGTTCCAGCTGAGTGGGTTTCACCACATCTACGACCCACTTTCTTTGTTTCTCTATCACACTACGTATGTCATGGATGTCATCTGTCCTTCCTTTGCAGTTTCCCCTGGATTTGACAGACCCCTCATTAACCCTATCAGTACAAGGAATTTACCCGAGGCGATAAAGTTCTATCTCCAAAGCTGCTCTATAGTACGCGCATATCTGTATCTGCACGTCTCTCTACAGCTTCCCTATCTTCGAGAACCCTTACCCCATGGACGTCCACGAGTCTCCCGTCACCTGCACGGCCTATTTCGCCGAATGTCCTCCCGACATCATCCCCATCCTCTACTCCATAGGAGCCAAACACAAGAAGACGGGCTACAGCCAAAAGGTAGGGAGGACTACGAGGGTAGAAACACACACGCTTGGACGATCGGCACGTGCACGACTGTGAGAAAGCCGCTGCTCCACAACCGATTAGGGGGAAGCAGAATATTTCATGTATTCATAGTGACAGTTGTTCGTAGGCTTTAAAGAATTGTAGCATCCCTGCCGTTGAGTGTAATGGCGCGATCCAATTGAGTCGGAACGTCAAAGGGATGAGACCGACGGCGAGGGATACTTATATCGATTGCAGAGGACCTAGCGGCTATCTTTTACCTCGCCTGGCTACCTTCTTTTATCAAGGCGTTTTACCGCTTAACCGCTTCAACTATGGACAATTATGGACAATACTATGGGCGATAATTATGATAAATCACTTTCAGAAAAACATGTTGCAACATTGTACCTTTAGTCAATGGAATTCTGCCTTTTTGACAGTGTTATTTTTCTAACAGCAAAACAGTAATTTCAAGGACACTTTTAGAATGTTACATGCATGATTTAACAATTAGCAACATCTTCACGTTTGATGAGAGACAGACATTACCGTTTCCTTTGGGCTTTTTTTAAATCAAACGAACCTTGCAAACAATTAAACTCTTGGTCTCCATACCATGTGTAGATACTCATTATCTCATTAGCCACTTGGCTGAGTAAGAAACAAATATTGTATCTGGGTTTTCAAGGTTAACAACCATACGTCTGTAGTCATAATGCAGACTAATTCCAAAATGGGATATTCACCTTTTTTCTTATAACAAAATAATCGCTGGCATGAATGTAATAAGCACATTGTGGTGTTATGTTATCGTAAGACCTGCTTTCATAATAGCATCACTTAGATACATCTAAGCAAAGAAGCGTCAGTGTTTCTGAAGTATGTAGCAACATTTTTGCCGGACTTAGAAGGCAAAATAATGAATTGTGCGCTCTGACATAGACATCTGTCTAGACTTGGCTAACGTGAAATGGTGTCCGTGTTGCGGGTAGCTAGCTATGTTAGCTATGTTCATACAGCACGTCCTGTTATACTGTATTTGTTGAATAAGCGAAAGCAGCCACAAACACCTTCCATGTTTGCTAGTTCACTTGCTAGCTAACTAGTTCTTATATAGCTCAATCGTGCGCTCTGTTTCTGCTGTGTCCAGGGTCCAGCTGAACTAGGCTTGCTTAGTCTTTTCTTCAATGGATATTTAGGGTTTTTGAATCAAATCTCCTCCGAGTTGGCGGGGGGGAAAAGATTGTGTTTTGTAATTTCAAGATGATTTTGCCTTTTAACCATGTCAGGAGTGGCCAATCAGCGGTGGAACGTGGACGTTAGGCTCCCAGACCTACCCAGAGATCATCATCACAGGGTGAGTCTGTCCGTCCATCCATCTATTCATTCATATACAAGATGGCTGATTAGAATGCACATAGAAGATGGATCAAGATTCTGTTTTGATAGAGCACTGCGCCACATTCAAACACGTGTGTAAATACATACTAGAAGGATTGGAACCTGATGCGGTCCAATACTTGTCTATTAATATTAATATATATAATAATATTCCTGTCTAGAGCTGAGATGTTTAAAGCACTGACAAAATGTATCAAAACAATGGCCCAAAGAACTGGAGGCTGACCTCAAGACATCCTAGAGATGTATCGTTCATTTAGCTGACCTCTGCCCGATACAGGCCCAGATACAGTCACGTTCATGTACAGAACCACAATGTAAGGTACAATGACCATGCAGTTTTGCATCCTTACTACTCGATGACAAACTAGACTATTCATCTCTAGACATTCAATTACTAGTTCTATCTAGTTTGATGAGTGCCGTTGTTTTATGTCCTGTACTCATAGATCTTTATAGATTTGGTTGTGTGCCAATCCTAACAAACTCCTGCCGTAGACCATTCTGAATTGTAAAGTCTTGACCTGCTTTGAACCGTGCATTTTGATTGGTGTCTTCATCTGGGAAACTGAGACATTGTATCGCTGTGGCTGTCCAATCATATAAGACCAGTCATTTAAGGCCAGTGTGACAATGTTGTCTTACACACTTGGTAGCTTTTATTGAAAAAAACAAAACAATAATAGCTTCTTTATAGGAGAAGATCAGGGATTCAGAGCAGCCACTGTGGCTATGTAATATACATCACATTTCTGTCACAGCTGGAAAACTGTGGTGTTCAACGAAATGTCGAGTGCTCTATCCATTTCCTGAAGCTGTATTAAGGATTTTCTCTTATCTTCTTGAGCCACTTTTCAACTAACAAAGTACTAATTCTGCTAAAACTG